>BHFT01035968.1:0-38318 GCA_004320025.1 Laticauda laticaudata | reverse complement strand
ACAATGGATGGAAAATTTTCTCGTCCGCTGTGTCCTTTTTACATACTTTTTGCATCCGTCAGCCTATGTGACAGGCCTTTTAATAACAGAGTGAATTATTGGCATGATATAGTTCTTCATGTTCAGAATATATTTGTGAAGAAAATGTCAATTCGATTTGATTATGTTCAGTAGCCAAAGCTCAACTTCACACACTTATTACACTGAACAACAATATAAAAATAAAAAAAATTGCCTTGTTCTACAAATGAAATTTGAATCATTGTTGATGTTCAATGACTTTATTGCATAGAATGAAGAGGACTCCTGTATGTTAGTTATAAAAATCGAAACAAGCCATTAGGGGACAGCAAAGAGGTGTAACTTCCTGCCTTTCAGTCCTTTTAGTGGTTGTCTCGATTTTTGCTGTCAAGATATTGTAACCTAAGTAGTAAGAGGGCAGAACTCAAAGATTTGCATAGGATAGTTGTGGTTTCAAAAGGAATTGATGATGGATAACAGTTCTAGAAAAGACTCTAGTAAGTGCTGCAGATAGAATCACTTTTCAAATAGAACATATTTGTATTCGGATAGGATTATATTCTTAAAACATTGGTTTTCCCCCCCCCATCAATGGTCCCTCCAGTCTAAAAACAAGATGGCAATAGATACAAAAGCTGTAAATTAGCCAGAGCATCACAGGAGGAAAATTAAGTTCCAAACTGCTGACAAGATTAATATGCAGTTGATGGGAAGCACTTTCACACCAGGGTGCCAACAAATAAACACAATTCAAAAATACCATCCCTGCTGAAGGGGAGGATTTCCTGAGACAGAGAGCTCTGGGCCCTCAGTGCCATAAAGGTCTCATAGCATGAATTCCTAAAGTGGAACTTGATAGGGAAGATAGTGGTGGGAACAGGAAAGTAGGAAGTCACATTTCAAGGGTAATATTTTCAGTATAGAGAAACTAAATGGGGAGAAATGCAGGAAAGTTGTGTGGGCTGCACATAGAAACCGGAAGGTCAAGAGAAAACAGAATCATGGTAGAAGATTTGCCTGGTTGGAGTGCTAAGATAGTTATTTGCCCCAAGGCAAAGAAGAGGGCAGCGCCATTTTCCTTCTGCCAAGAATGTGGATGCCATTCCTAAGGAGAGCTTTTAAAAGTAATTATCAGGCTAGGGAAGAGAATTAAAGTTGCTCCCAGAATGTAATCTACTTAAAGATGCGATCACATCTTCTCTAAGTTTAGGGTCATTTTCTCTCAAGCACATATGCTTTCATCATCTTTAATAGGTTTTGGAACTTCTTAACAATAACTGACAATGGCATTTGTTGCAAGTTTCTCTCCATGTCATGTTCTATGAGTGGAGTGTAATGATTAGCTAACCAAGCATTTTATTCAATGGAAACACTAATGCAGAGACACATTTTTGTTTGTTTTTATTGTTGTATGATCATCAGACTGAGGAATTTTTTTTCAAGAGATGCCTATTACTTCTGTACCTAGATAGGTGTTTTGTTTTTTGTTTTGCTAATGTATGAAAATAAGCTTGCAAGATATTTTTTAATTTTAAGACAACGCACTGTCTTTATTGTGGTCTTATGACATCTTCTTTGTTATGTTTACATATTTAGTGATGCTTATTTTGAGGTGTGAAACCAGTACTTTTTATGCCTTCCTTCATGGTGTAATAATTTCTCTTGATTTCTGATTTCTAAGTAGATATTTTAAGATTTCCTCTTTTGCATTTTCTTTCCATAGAAAGAAAATTAGCATGGTAAAAGTGACCTTCAGGGTCAAGGATACTAACACTGCTTAGGGCTGACACAGTAATATATGTGTTGACAGATCTATTTCACCAGCTGTGTAGCAAACTATGAGCAAATCAGCTTATAGCTAATTCTTCTTTGGCTAGCTGATTTCCTTGCTAAATTTTTAGTTTTCTGTGTAATCATTTATTTCTTTTGCACTTCAGAAAGCAGCAGACAGTTCCAAAGTTATCACAAGTAAAATGAAAGAAATATGTAAGTTACCCCTTCCATCCATTTCCTCTTCTATTCCCCCCTCCCCCCGCTAAGATCCCTTCTAACTCTGTTGTTCTCTATTTTGTATTTCTATTTCTCTGCAACAATTATTAAAACAGTGTTCCATACCTTTCTGATTTTGAAATGATGTAACTTCATGCTTAGCAAATTTTCTTTCTAATTTTCCAATCTATTTGTTTGGATTCTTCTCTTTGATGATTTCTGTTCCTCCTTTTTTGTTAACTGATTTTAACTTCATAACGAGAGCTAAAAATTTTTTCCCTGCTGCTACCTGCAATCTCTGTTCTGCTTTCATTTCTGATTTGTGTCCCTGTACTAAATCAACATACTTCATATCCAAGGAGAGGAGAACATCCCCCCACTCTAAGCAACATAGGCAACCCTGTTTCATAGTCAAACACTGACCTGTCAGACTTCCTTAAGGACATTTAAGGATTGGAAGAAAGGGTACTTCCATTCCTAGTAGCCAGTTAAAAAAAAAAGATATTTTAAGTAAGAGGGAAAGGGCAGTACTTATGCAGCTTCAGAGGCTATTATAGGGGCACAAATGAAACCCAAGTACACCCTTCTCCTTCGTAAATGTTTTGTAGAAAATGATATCCTAAATATGACTCATGCTGGCAAAGAGATCTCTCTCACTCATACAGAGAAGGGATAAACAGTTCTGCTGACAAACTATTCAGCTTCACAATAGGACAAACCCTTCAAGTCATTGACCTTTTTTGGTCATGTGCACAATCAGTCCTTTCATTTAGACTATCACCAAAATGCTTTCATTAGCATGAAATCTTGAGTGTGAACCAGGAATGTAACATGGGAGTCATTCTTAATATTCCATTATTTTTGGTGGCTGATTGTATGGGATAAGTTGCTACTACACAGTTAAATATGAATTTATTATAAATAAAATAAAACCTTTATTTTAAACATGATGGAGGAACTAGCAAAGTAGATTCGTTGATTTTTGAAGATTTGTTTGGGTAGGTTGAATGTGGGGAGATGGCAATTCCAACTCTATATTTTCAGATAAAAGGAAAAATAACACCATGAACAACTAGGTACAATATTAATAGAAGCATTCTTAAAATATCTGCATGTATTTTTCCAGATTAACAGCAATAGCACTAAGACTTTCATATTACTCTGTAGTGCTTTCCAGCCCTCTCTAAGCAGTTTACAGAGTCAGCATATTGCCCCAAATAATCTGGGTACTCATTTTACCAACCTCGGAAGGATGGAAGGCTGAGTCAACCTTGAGCTGATCAGGATTTAACTCCTAGCTGTGGGCAGAATTAGCCTGCAATACTGCATTCTAATCACGATGCTACCATGGCTCTATTATGAAGATTATTATCTTTCTAATAATTGTTTATAGCAAGTTTAACTAATTTGTTTGAGATTTTTATCACCACCTAAAGACTATTATTGATCAATCATTTAAATATGTGACTGAATGATTGGATAAATTGAATTATATCTGCTTACAGAACGTGAGCAATAGATATCCTTGAGAAACACCATTTGTGTTAGAAGGAAAGAACTAACTAGTTGTCAAATAATGGTTGTTTCTTGTATAAAGATGTTTTAGAGCCAAAACTGTATATTGGTTAATACTGATGGATTGATCTTCTTGCAACTGATAAAACATTTAATCTTTAAATCCATAAGTCTAGCAAGTAACAGTAAAAAAAAAAGTTTAAAATGTAAAAGTATTGAGATTATACACATAAATGCACCATTTATAGTTCTCTTCTAAAATGGTTATTGTGGAATAGTTGAAATGTACTCACCATACAGCATAATATCATGTCAGAGATTAATTTCTTCAGTAGTGCCAGAGGAATCACTCTAATGGTCTGAAATTTGGCACTTTCTCTTTTGCTTTTCCAATAAAATGAACATTGATCATTAACCCAGGCCCCTGGAGGTAACCTGAGTTTCAGAGAACTAAAGAAAGTTGTAAGCAAGCAAACTTTGTTTCACTCAGATGGATAGCTATGCTGGCACTTGGCTCGGTTTTAACCATGGATTGCTTTCCACTATTGGCACTGATTAACACAAGAGTTCCTGTACACTGGTCCGAAGGTTCCCAGCACTGCAATTTTCTGGACAGAGAGCCCTTAGGTCCTTGGATCTGTTGGAGCCAGTCTCCCAGCATGGGGGTCACAGCCCCAAGTGCTGCTACCACCACTGGGACCACCATCACCACTGCCATCTTCTGGTCTACTATCAAGATGCCTAGTTGATTGGCCACCACTCCTCTGCCTTGCATTCATTATATTCATATCAGATCATTTGGGGCATCTAAACTCTCACCCCATTCTCTGGTTTATCTGTGGGGCCTGGTGGCATGAATTTTGGAGTTCAGAGTGGGAGTTCAGAGTACCTGTCCCCCTCCTTCACCCCATTTTAAATTGCAATAGGGAAGGACATGTCAGCAACATTACATCTGCTGGTTGTCCTGTCCTAAAGAAAGAGTCATGGGGGACCCTCAAGAGCCTCGTTCTTGAGAGATTGTTGGTGCCCATCTACCTTATTTCTTTATTGTCCCTGCATCCCTGTTTGGTGCCAAGACAGCTGCCAGTAGGAACAGCAAGCACTTGTCGACCCTGAAGCGAACATATGTGTAGCCATATTTTATTGTAGCCTTTGTATATTATTTTTAAAAATTTTCTTTAGGGTTTCTGCAAAGGATTTTTTAATGGTGCTTCAGGCTCGCCAGATTCTAGCAGCAGGAAGGAAGATTGTAGAGATGAGTAGGGAATGTTATGGCTAGAAGGTGCCTGCAGCTAACAGAAGGTGGAGCTTGGAGGCATGGGACTGATGGACTGTGCACTGATTGGAGAATGTGACTATGGGGGGAAGTTTCAAACTTTTGCTTTTACTGAGTGTAATTCCAGGACTGGTCAGAGTCGGAATTACACCAAGACTTTGCCAATTTGATATGTTCCTAACAAATAGACTTTGGTGAAAAATAGACTTTGATGAAAAATGGATGCCCTGGACTTTTATTCTGAGAACATATTACTTGGAACCTTGACAGCACTTGCTTATCAAAGGAGGACTTGCATGATGTCACCCATCATCATGAGTGGATCACTTGCACATAAGAAATTAATTCCTCTTAATGGAAAGTTATCAAAGTCTCTTTAGTCATCAAGTCTCTGTACTTGGTATGAGACCTTGCAAGTTATTAATTATTAATTAATTGAGTTCATGCATCATGTTAAGCCATTGTTTAGTAATGGCTTATTGAACAAACGATAAACATGGTAGGATGCTGTGCCCAAACCAGAGAGGTCTCAATGTGCCACTCCCCAGAAACTTCCTTCCTTTCCCTTTAAAGGAAACAACATTTAAAAACCAAATGAAATCTCGCATTGCCAGGGACAGTGTTGCCAGCTGCTCCTTCAGCTTGAAAAAGTGTGCCCTGGAACATGGTTTTCAATATTGATCTGCCTGAATTGTTATGGCCTGGAGACATCAAGGGTAGAATTGATGATCAACAGTTGTGGGAACAGAAGCTAGTTGGAGGTGGATGATGAAAGGGGATCTGGGGTGGTTCATGAATCAGGCCTTCAATGACTGCACTACTAAGACTTTTTCCCAGTTCCTGAATCCCAAACAGCAGCAACAGCTCCATACTAGCAGCTGCTTGGAAGGGATGGGTGAGGCTCCCCAAGTGTATCCAGAAGCCCTGGGAGACTCCAGAAGGCTGCGCAAGATGATGGGTTGAGGATTTGATACAGCCTCATGCCTCCTATCAATCCAAAATGATAAAGGCATTCAGGAGAATGTTGCATTGATTTATTCATACATCTCCAAACCTTTCCACCTTCGTGTCTTTGAATGGACTCTGATTAAGTTTAGACAAGGCCCACATGCAAGCTTGAAGATGTGGCAGCAGCAGGGAAATCCAGATGATGTGCTGGTATTTGTAGCTGCCTCTGTGTTACCCACCCCCAAATTGTTAGAAGGAGAAGGGGGAAATTGGCTACTTCGGCAACTACTTCTTAATGCCTCTCTTAGATTTGGAGAGTTCCTCAGTGGCCAGGCTAAGCCCCTGCAGCTGTTTTTGCATGAAGAGCCTAGGGGTCCCATTAAAAGTGTGTAAAGTTTCTCTAGTGTCTAATGAGATGAAATGTCCAGGGCTTAATTATTTGGCTATTACACCCAACTCTCTGGCCACCTTGAGTCCAACAGGTTCAAAGGAGGGCCAGGCAATTAACAGTTGCAGCAAACCAACAACCACACCACCCTCTCCTGGTAACCCCACCTCATGGTCAACAGGAGAACATGCTGGCCTCAAGGGAGCCTCCAAGATAGGTCCCTGAAGATGGAAGAAAAAGAAGACCAGAAGAATAACATCGGAAAAGATTGTGTTTTTTTTATCCATCAAAACAAATGAGTTGAACAATAACTAAACAAAAGAAAGGTGCCCTCTTAGTGATAGGGGTCATCTGTCTCCCACTCCCCACCTTCACACAGCTGTCCTTGAAGGCAGGGGTGGGATTTGACAGGTATAACAATGGTTCGGTGATTTACGTTTTGCTGCGCGCGGGTGAGAAACTTCATCAGCTTGCTGCCTGGACAGCTGAGCAGCGCTGCATGTGGGTGCGCGGTGTTTGAAAAAGCCCCTTTTTCCTGCTTTTTCAACTGCAGCTGTGTCTTGTAAAGCAGCTGAGGTTGAAAAAGCAGGAAATAAAGGTCAGGTAAGAGCCTGGATGAGCAGGTGGGCCACAACAGCAGCAGACATAGAACCAGTTCTATGTCTGCTACTCTTCAGAGCTACCGGTTCTACAGAGCTGGACAGCTCTGCTTGAAGGCCCTGGTCAGGTTCTCCAAGCCACATCCACCCCGCAGGACATGGCCATCCTTTGAGCCCCTCTGGCAACCCCATTTCCCACAAGAATGGTAATCCTTCATGCCAACCACCAGATGGGCTATATCAGCTGGGCTCTCCACTTGAAGAGTTGTTCTCATGAACAAGGCTGGGTTGGCTGTTCTTTTACTTCCTGCCAGTCTGAAAGTGATTTTTGTAAAGGCCCCCAACTATTACACAAGTCTCCTCCACATATCCAAAGCTTTCAGCCAAGTGTGCATCTACAAAAATAGAGCAATAGATTATGTTACATATTTAAATAAATAGATTTCTAGAATAGGTGTGTGGGTGGGTGTGGGTGTGCGTGCAAAGCATTTCTATACCCACACACCCCATTAAATCTATAAATTTAAATTAATATTTGTGGGGGGGGTTTCCATCTTGTCCTTGGCCAAGGAGAGATTGCAGTCACACATTCCTACTGGGAAATGGTGCCTGGAGTTGTGAGCTTTGCAAGCAAATGGGAGAGAAAAGAAATACATGAGGCTGGGGTGACCAGGAGATGACAAATATGAAGGGTCATATTGATGCCTTACAGCCAATTTTCTGTGGAGGGAATAGCACAAATGCCACATGCAGCCCTTTTTCCCCCTCTCTCACTCAAATTATGCAGTTTTTACTCACTTGAACGCAGAATCTCTAGAATAAGTGCAATGGCTGGTGACTCACACTTTCATTGCCACATTTATAAAAAGTGATTTGCACCCTTTGCCAAAGAAAAGCAGGAAGGATCTGGAAAATACTTCTTGGATCTAGCTCCCCCACCGCATAGGTCTTGGCACAGTGGAAAGCAGCCTTCTTTGTGGGTTCTATGACAACTTGCCATGGCAACTCACCACAGCAACTCACCATGGGTCAATTCACCATAGGTCACCTCATTATCGGACAAGAATTGCACTAATTTCAAAGAAATAGTAGAACAGAATCATTAAAGAGAGGATGCCAAAGGAAGGACAAAATGAAAAGTAAATGACAACAATTTAAATATTTTTAAAATTATTTTAAATAACTAAATTTATTGTTGAATTGTCCCACAGCAAATTGGTGAGCTGGCCACCACGACTTCTCCTGTGGCTAGCTGCTTGTGGTGAGTGGACTGTGGGAAGTTTGCTGCAGTGAGTTGTCCCATTCCATCTCTGAGGCTCCATAGCTTCTAGCTAACCTTTGCAAAGAGATCTTTCCACATAAAATAATTATTTGCATTTGTAGATATTTTTAAAATCATTTGCTAGTACTTTTCTTGAAGTTCACTTTCCTTCCTTCCTTCCTTCCTTCCTTCCTCCCTCCCTCCCTCCCTCTCTCTCTCCCTCCCTCCCTTCCTTCCTTTTGTTTCTTTTGCTTTCTAGGTGATGTAGCTATAAAAGGTCCACAATAGAGGTTCTCACCCTCCTAGAACATCTGGGGGCACTCTGCTGCCTCCAGGTTTCACTGACTAGAGTTGAGAAGTCCCAAGTTTTGTTAAGAGCTGAGAGGTCACCTTAACTTTAAAATCTGGTTTTGTAGTGATATTGCAACATCTCTGGAAAGGCCACTAGCACTGGAGTGGTTCATAGTTCCTATCCCTATCATGAACATTATTCCAAACCTATCTTTGATTTGGTCACCCCTGGATTTGCTGTTCTCTTTTCAACAGAAGGATTGGGCTCTGCAACTGTTTTCTTTTTCAAGAACAAATCCCTTCCCATTAAAAGTGTATAAAGTTTCTCCAATGTCTAATGAGATTAAATGCTCAGGGCTTAATTACTTGGCTATCACACCCAACTCTCTGGCAGTGGCCACCATGGTTCAACAGGCCCTTAAGGAAGGTCAGGCAATTAACTCTTGCAGCAAACCAACAACCACGCACTGTCTCTTGGCAGTCCCACTTAATGGAAAAAGAAAACTTTCTGGCCTCCAAGGAGCTGCCAAGATAGGTCCCTGGTGGTGGAGGATGAGAAGAATAAAAATATGATCTTAGTTTCTGCATTCATCAAAATAAATGAGAAAGTGGAAGAAAGGGTGAACATCTGGAAAGGTGCCTTGATTTCCAGATGAGTTAGGCCTGGAGGGGGGGATCACACTGTCTTGTTCTTGTAATGTAGGCAGTATAGCTATAGAAGATCCACAAAAAAGGTTCTCACCCTCCTGGGACTATTGGGATCAATTGAGGGTACTATTTGCCAGTTTGTGGTTCTCAAGTTTCATTGTCTAGAATTAGACAATGGTAACCTTAACTTTAAAATTCAGAGCCAAATCTAATTCTGGAATGGTATTGCAACATCTCTAGAAAGGCCACCAACAATGGAGTGGTTCATAGTTCCTATTACTTTACCACGAGCAATACAAACCTCTTTTTGTTTTAACACGTGGGAAAAGTCACACTTGGACTCGCTGTTCTTGATTGTGTTCTGGAACTGTTTTTCTTTCTAAACATCTATTTCTTTTTTTAAAAAAGTTTTTATTTTTTTAAGACAAACATATAGAAACAAAACATAAAAACATAAAACCATCTTCCATTTTATATAGTGTGTCAGTTGGTTACAGATCTTTTGTGCTATCCTTTCATAGTCATTACTCACAGTTTATATAATTTTTCACATTGTCAAGCTAACATGCTTATATACTTATCAGTTATTAATCATCCATGATTAAACTATTTATTCCATCATTTTATATGAGATATTCCAAATTTTATTTTAAAATTTATATTGTACTTTCATCGAATGGTTACATATGTCTATATTATATTTTATATCAATCTATTGAACTTCTATTACAAAATTATCTCATCTATTACATTACCATGTCTTTTTGTCCAACCATTGATAAAACAAATCCCATATCATATAAAATTGCTTATCTTCTTGCTCTCTAATTTCAAATGTCAATTTACTCATTTCAGCACAGTCCATAATTTTGTTAATAACTTCCTCCTGCATAGGTATTTTTTCATTTTTCCAATTCTTAGCAAATACACTTCTACCCGCTGTTAAGACATTTACAATCAAATATTTCAGCTCTAAACCTCTATTTCTTTTTCAAGATCAAATTCCTTCCCAAGCTCCTGTTGTTTAAATTGCAGTCACAACTGCATCCAAGCCTCTCTGCAGTTGTGGGGGACCCACTCACACCAAATCCCATTGAAATTCAGCGGAGTCCAAAAGAGTTCGGGGGATTTTCCAGACACAGCTACTCCTTGACTTACAATGGTCACTTAGTGATCTTTCAAAATGATGATGGACCACCAAAAATACTTACAACCTATAATAGTTTTGAAGTTCCAATGCTGGCCCCTTCCCTTGTGTTGATGTGACTGCATTTTGGGTGCTTTAAAGTATCAAGATCCGAAAACCAAAGATTATGGCATAAACTTGTCATGCTTGTCCCAGTGGTTATCAGCATACCAGGTGCCATAACAAAAAAAAACACCCTTGAAAATTTGCATTGACAAAATTTCTATCTGTAGTTGCCAAAGGACACCCTGCTTGGATCCATACATATGCTGCTTCTATGTGATTATTTGAACATCCCTGAATTTTAAAAGAACTCGAAATGAAGGAAAGCCAACAACAGCTATAGAACAGGCAGATTTGATTGATGTAAATAACAACATCTCAGAAATAATACATTAAAAAATACCAAATTGCAGCTATCCAAGAAACAAAACAAGAAGCAGAAAAAAAGAAAAAAGAAAGAAAAATGGAAAGTATGTGTATGTTACATATTAAAAGTCAAGCAAATTCATACAAACAGAAAAAATAAACAATTGTGCTTCTGTAACATCACAAAGTATAAAATCCTTGTCATAAAATCCTTGTCACATAACATTATGTGCCAGATTTAGGCACAAACTTAAACAAGCTCTAGCTTAGGGCTCTAAGTTTCCTCCATTTTTAGAAATCTATGTGGCTTTTTATGTGTACTGTAATCTATGAAAGAGATCATACCAGATAAATCACATATATGTAATCAGGAAATCATTTGAAAATATTGTGTAGTTTTTGTTATTTTGTTGTTTTGGTACATAACCTTAGTGAGACTTGTGGGTAACTTTTTAACAAGGGGCTTCCAGCTTTAGATAGATTAGGGCCTCATCCAGTCTAAGCCTGGCACTGTAAAAGCAGTATTTTTAGATCAGTAGATAAAATTGCCTTTCCAAATGGTTAAATCACATATGTCATAAATTCAATTCTTAATATCAAGACTGTTATTACTTTCCTAATTACTGAATGAATTTTATCAGGGTACCAAGCCTGCTAGAATCACAACTCCTCAAAAATAGTCAGATTCTAATATTTTGGGAGGCAGCTGAACATAATACTAACATATTTAACATTAAAGCAATTCCACATCAATCTTCTTTTGGACATTATTTTTGCTTTTGCTTACCCATTTTACAGAACCTGCTCAACCTCTTGGTAGACAAAGAAGCTGGTTGGAGAAAGGGCAATGAGGAGGACACATTTCTAAGCAGGGAGACTTATCCCAAGAACTTTGTGGTGCTGATAAGGCCAAGGTATTTGTCCTCCTCCATCTTTGCCTCCTCCCAACTCATGGAATCCTTGGATCTTTGGGTTCCAAGCCTCCTTGGGACATGTGATAGGAAGAGGCAGGGAGCTTCACACAGTCCTCGGGCTTAGACCTCTCTCCCTGAGCAAGTTTTTGGATTTCCTAAATCCCTTTCAGGAGGGATTTAGGCCTGAGTCTGTGTGGGGACAATTCCTTCTTAGGCTAGGAGCAGGGGTGGGATTCTACCGGTTTGGACTGGTTCTATAGAACTGGTTGTTATGATTCTGCACAATTCGGAGAATCAGCAAATCATGCTCCTGGCTGGCCCCGCCCCTCTCCACCGCCCCTCCCCTCCCCACTCAGTCAGTCCTTATTATGCATGTGCAACATTGCGCACATGTCCGACATTGCTAACTGCGTTCTTCCCTCCCAGTCACTCCTTAAGGTATTTCTTTCCCCCCCTCCTGATGATCAGCTGTTCCGATGATCAGCTGTGCCGGGATTCCCCTTGCTGTCTTACTGCTTCACCCAGGAGGCTTCCCTGAGGCCCAGGAAGGCAAAAAATGGAGGGGGGAGCAGCAGCACCCCCTCCCCCACGCTCCATTTTTTCCTTCCTGGGAGCAAAAACTCCCCCCAGGAGGCTTCCCGGAGGCCCAGAAGGCTCCAAAATGGAGCATGGGGGTGCTGCTCTGTTTTTTTTCTTCCTGAACCCCAGAAAAGCCTTCTGGAAGCAAAATCGCTCCCCCCTGAAGCTTACCTGAGGCCCAGAAGCAAAACAGGGGGTGTGTTCTGCAAAAAAGAAGAAGCCACACCTACCCAGTCACATGGCCATGCCCACCTAGCCACACCTACAGAACCAGTTGTTAAAAAATTTGAATCCCACCCCTGGCTAGGAGACTTTAGCAAACAGGCTTTGGAGTTCTAAGCTTCTTTATCATGGGAGGTTGGAGATGCAGGAGAGGAAATGACTGTGGAACTAGACAGGTGAAATATGGAACTGGGCAGTTCTGTCTTTTTGGGTTGGGTGCTTGGAGTGATTACACCAAACCTTTCCCAAGGGAAGGAAGAAGGGAATATTGTTGTCATTTTTATGCTGCTTTCCTGTACTCATGTGTTTGAAGAGATTATAGTATAAAGAAGAGTAAGCTGCCTTTAAGTATGAAGGAGAGTAAAAAAAATTGATCCTGAATAAATCTGAAAGTGCAGCATAAAACCAAGACTTTTGATAAAAAGTCCCTGCAATATGTGAGACAGTTTCAAAATTGGACATAAATAAAACACCCACCACAAACTTTGTTTCAGAAGGTTTGAAGTCCTTAGTCAATTACTCCTTTCCACCTGCCCCCTTTCTGAGTGGTGGGATTTTTGGGAGACCCCTAATATCATTTCATGATCTTTCAAGGTGAAAAGACAAAATGGTCAAGAGTGAGGTGGCCAATTGAGTGGACCTGGGTGAACAACCTTCCTGGGAGATCTGGCTAAAAAGGCTTTTGATTTCCAATCCAAGGGGTTGCATCCATACTTAGCCAGACCTAGGGGAATTATGGGAGCATTACATCCTGTAATAATTTCCACTGTCCCCTGCTGGCTTGTAAAATCCTTTGAGGTTTTTGAAAAAGCAGCATAAATAATTCAGCAAGAAGTGCCAGCCAACATTTCTGCAGGGGGGACCAAGATGGCTTGCTAATCTGGTAAATTAAGTGACTGACTTTGTGGGATGGAGTTTTAACAACAGAGCTCAGATCTCCACAGAATTGAGGTTGGGATGGAGAGTTTTGGAGGGATGGGTCTCCTTCAAAAGTGCAAGGATCCTGACCACCTTCTGGTTGAACAAAGGTGATACCCAGCTGAGTTTTGCTACAATGACACATTGCCCAGGTTGATTGCCTTGCTCCATGCTCTGGGTTCTGACCTAGAAACTGATTCCTTCATGATGCTGGAGAGGAGAAACTGCTACAGGTCTCAAATGGACAAAATGGTCTGGGTCAGCCCTCAAAGGCTGGCTGTCCTCTGAAGAAGCTGGTCTGCAGCCCTCGAGCCAGTTTACTGAACAGACCATCCCCTGACATTCTCAAGGAAGGGACTCCTCAAGATTTTCAAAACCAGGGAATTGTGGCAAGAATTCATTCACATAATCTTCCATTTTGGGTTAAGGTTGTGAATGCAAGATAGATAGATGATAGATAGATAGATGATAGATAGATAGATAGATAGATAGATAGATAGATAGATAGATAGATAGATAGATAGATAGATAGATTGATTTAATTGGCTCTTGTTTTTAGGAACAAATGCCTCTGAGTTTCTTAACTAAGTTTCCTCCTAGAAAGTCCATGTTTTATTATAAGAAAATGCCTTCTGAACTAGAAGCAGGTTAATGTCTGCCTACTTGGTTGCTTCCAGAACTGGTACCCAGAGATCCCAACAGGAAGCCCATGGATTGAGCTCAGCCTCATTTTCAAAGGGTTAGGAGAAGTCCCTCTTTCTTTGTAACCTTATTGGGGTAGGGTATGGGATATGTCATAGTCCTTCAGTTAATTTTTTCCCTGCCTTGTGTGGGTCTCTGCATCTATTTAGCAGCCAGAAAATGTGGCATAAAAGTAAAGGCTCTTTTGTAGAGTGTTTGATGAACAATGAGGGCACAAGGACTGTTAACAGCACACTCTTCCCTGAGGTGGTAATCAATGTCTGGATGTAGAATTATGGGCAGCTCAGCAGAGTATCAGCCCAAGAGTTTCTAAGTGGATTCTGGACAGAGAAGATTCAGTTGACGTTGACTTCCTTTCTGTTAATTTAATGTCTGGGAATGTTTAGATACACCTCCACCTTTGTGATCTCTGGAAGACTCTGCTGTTTGAATCTTACCTGAGTGTCCACTACCAGGTTCCCAAGTTGCCTTCTCCTGCCTTCAGCTTTAATGCAGGAACTGAGTGCGAGAAGGGTAGAGAGCAGCCTCCTGATTCAGCACTGAGCTTAATACAGATGAATGTGAGGCCTGGCACTGGAAAACCTTCTTTATTTGCCCCCCCCCTTAACTTGCTGCAAGATGCAGTTACCAGATTGAGTAGGTGGTAGACCCATTGATGAAAGGATGTGAAGATATACGGAAGGACACATAGGCTTTTGCCACAGGCATTACTGGGGTTCATGGAGGTTTGATGTGGCTGTATGTGACAGGTATGTGGCATATGGATTTTAGTGACATGGCTGGTTGTTCGTCTGCTGGCATGTGTCAGCAAACAAAGAGGGGAAAGGGGAGAAGCACAGTTGAAGGGCAGCTGACTAGCTAGCCAGGGTTGTTGCAAGGAGATGTCAAGGCAGCAGTTCCATTGGTCCAAACTGGTGTTGGACAATGGAGCCCTGGAAGATACCCACCTTCTCAGTTGCCATGGGATGTGCTACTAGTGTGATTCAAAATGGGAAAGAGGGAGAAGGAAAGAAGGAAATAATACAGAATTGGCAGAGGACAAAAATTAAGTTAAATGAGAGCACAGAGCAGCCATCTGCTTCTGACTGGGGAAAAAGAAGAAAGGTCCATAGGTAGCTTTCCTGGAAGAAGGGAAGCAAAGACCCAAAGAAATCTCCACCAAAGATGGGAAGGAAGGAAGGAAAGGTCCTTTGGTCATTGGTGAAGTCTTGGTCTCTGCAGAAAAACTGGCAGAAGACCCCTGAGAGAGGTTCTCCCCAATGGAGAAATAGGAGGTATTTCTCTGAAGGTTTCCAAGAGAAGTCAAACCTTTGGGCAAGAGGGCCAAATCTCAGCCCATGGCTTTCTTTTCACTCTCCCTCAATAAGCCCAGAAATGGGGGATAGATGGAGAAAAAAGGGGCAGCTGGGGAGAAAGGGGGAGAGTCTCCTGGCAAAGTTAGGAAGAAACCAGACACCACGTGAAACCTGGAAATGTGTATACCTGTTGTGAATTCTTCTTGTAAATCACTTCACTGCAAAGAGTAAAGCCCATGTCACACTGAACTAACGGATGCAAAGAGGATGTAAAATGGACAAAAAAGATTGCCATCCATTGGAAAACGCGATGCATCCATTGTGTACTCACTGCATACGTGTTTCAGAATGCTCTTATCCGTAAAACATCCGTCTAACTGCATTTCATCCACTCAAAAAGTTTTGAGTCGCACAAAACTTTTTGAGCGGATGAACTTTCCGCCGCGTACGATCTACATCCACAACTCATATGGGCAACAAACATTCTCAGTCCATTGTCATCCGTTACACGTCCGATGTATCCTCTCGGAATCCTCTGGGACATCCGCGCAACTCAACATCCGCTGCAGCTGAAAACGGAAAAAGGGAGGAAGTGAAAGTACGCGGAACGTCCACACAGTGTAAGTAGCACGGAAATAGAAAGGATGTAAGCGGATGCATCTCATATATAAAGCAATTTAAATCGAACAAAACATTTGTATATGGGATGTATCTCAGATATTTAGGATGTCTGGAGTATGCTAGAGTATGTGAAAGGACACACCTAACCGCGGAAAACGACATTTCCTATAAAAAGGGGGAGGGAATCACCTGGTTCTGCATAATCAGTCCAGCAGCACGTGGTGTGCAGACCTCTTCAGCCTTGTCTTGCTCTTCCCACATTCATCCCATTGTCTCCACCGATGGAATCATCGCACACATCCTTTTAGTAGTCGCCATCATTCGAACACCAGAACCAGCCCTCTGTCAGACTGTTTCAACCTTTTCTATGCAAGCGGGAAGAACGGAGACATCTCCAAGAGTGTCTGGGTCCAAAGATGATGTGGAGAAGAGTGGAGTTTGGAACTTATGACACAGCTGATGGTGGAGCCTGAGAATGAAGACCACCTCGTGCATTCCAGCACTTCTATGAGGATGCCCAATCCAGCATGTTTGATGAAGTTGTGGAGCGGCTGAGATCCAGTTCACAAAGGCAAACACCAAACTTCCGGCCCAGTTCTGGCACCCTGGGAACTGAAGGTGGCACTAGCTCTGTGCCAGCCTGGCCTCATGGGGACCATGGTACAGAACATGCAGTATGCCTGAGGGATGCCACCACAACACCATCAGACATTGTGCGTAGAAGAAAGTGGTGCAGAGCCTGTCACCGAAGAATACGTGGAGGAGCTCCTGCCCAGTGTGTCCCACCACTGAAGAAGGCTGGAGAAAGTTACAGAGCAGTGGTAACAAGGTGGAACTTTCCCACACCATTGGAGCCATAGAGTGGGAAGCACGTGGCTGCAAAGCTCCACCCAACTCAGGGTCCAATTATTTCAACTACAAGGGCTTCTTCAGCATCATCCTCTTTGTATGGTTGATGCTGACTTACAACGTTCATGTACAATCGATGCTTTCATGCAAACGGGTCAGTTCAAGACCCAGATATACAACACCAGGGTGACCTCAAGGGTGGGCTGGAACGCAACCTCATCATGGGTTATCCCCAAGATCCAGACCCCCTACCCACCGACACACAAGGATGTGCCTTACTTCATTGAGCTGGTGATTGACACCTTTTCCCCCAGAATCTACCTCATGAAACCCTACACTTCCAGACTACCTCACCCGTGAACGAAGAGGATATTCAATCTAACAGGCTGTCCAGGGCAAGGCGGGTGGTGGAGAACGCCTTTGACATCCTGGCCAACAGGTCCAGGACTTTCTCAACCACCATGCAGGCATTGCCCACAGACCGTGAGGAGGATGCGGGAAGCCTTGCTGCATCCTGCACAATCTCCTGCGCACCCCAGTCTTTGCAAGAACAGGCTTTGTGGACCATCACAAGGGAATGGGGACATGGAAGTCTGGTGAATGGAGGCAAGCACTAAACTGACAAACATGTGGGTGTGCAAGGCCCCAACAGAGCTTCACGTGGAGGGATAGAAAGGCAAAGCGCAACCTTCCGAAACCACTGGGTTGCAGACTCCCCAGCTGGAGGACTGGAGTGCAAGACAGCGATGGTTAAGATGCTTAATGGATGCTTCCTTCAGCCTGTCTCATCATACTGATGAGCTTGTGCCAATGTATGTTGAAGTGGCTTACAATGCAATAGGCATTAATAACGAGTTTTGTTTATGTTGAAATGTGTTGATCAATGATATTAAATTGTTATTGATAATTAAAGGGCCATATGTGTGGCAGCTGGGAGGGTGGACCATACAATCCCAACTATGCTTACACTGGAGGTTTATCTATCCCACAACTATCCTGTATCCCACACGCTATCTTACCCATTCCCACAGCTTATCATTACTCCATCCTAACAGCTATCCAGTCCACAGCTATCCTTACCCACCCAACGCGCTTTCCCTCCCACAGCTATCCTTACCCATCCCACAAGACATGCAAAGGGTTTAACCCTTTTTCAAAGTTTTCTCCAACACTTTAATTAAGTAAAAAAAAGAACCAAGTGTGTGAAGCAAAGATAACCTTTATTAATACCAAACTGTATGACTTTATTTAAAAAGCAAATGACTCAAGTAAAAAGTGTCTTAAGCAAAGATAAAGTGAGCAGGTAACAACTCAGTCTTCTGGCACTCTTCTTCAGTCACTCTGAGTCGTGCCCCATGGTTCACAGATGTAAAGGGGCCAGGACTTGGAGTGGCTGTTGCTGGGAGTGGCTGGTCTGAGGCACCATTGGCGGTGCCTCGGCCCAGAGAGTACAACAGGAGATGGTGATGCAGGAAAGCTCTCAGAGAGCTGACTCAGTTCCCATGAGGTTGAGAGGCACTTCCTCAAGTACCTGGGATGTGAGGGCCCAAGACTGATGACAAGTGGTTCTTGAGGAAGGGCTTGCTGTGGGAGTGGAGGAAGGAGGAGTAAGTGGACTGTCTGGTCTCGCAGCTGGTCAAGCTGACGGCATCTGTGGTGTCTGTGGCATCCGAGGAACCTGGGGTATGGACTGGGACGGGCTGCCTCTGCTGTGGGAAGCCTCGGTGGTAGGCATAGGCTGGTAGGCGAGGGGCTGCTGAAATCCGTGGAAGGAGCCTGGTGAACATCGCACTGGGGTGGAGGAGCAGACCTGGGGGTTAGGAGCAAACTTCAGCCGGCGCCTGGAGCGGGGGTGCAAAAGAGCGTGGGATCCTCTCCTTGCATCGCCTGGTACCTTGGGCCGTCCGGGCATGTCCATGAAGGGTCTGGCTCCACGTACGCTGATAAGGCCTTGCGAGTTCGAGGATGTAATGTTGAAAGTGGACCAGCTGGGAGAGGAGATCTGTGCTGGGCTTTGATGGTCCCTGATCTCCAAAGAGGACAGTGATGGCTCTTGTTCCTCCGGTCTGCTCTCTCTGCGCTGCTTTCCTGTGGAGCGTGGCAGCCTGGGGTGGGGGTGGGTTGGTCTCTGGTGGCTGCTTCTTCTGCTCCACTTGAGACAGGGGATCGCTCACGTCTCCGGCACGGGGATAGTGCAGCTGTCCGGGGGGGTGGTCTCTGTCGTGGCCCTCCAAAGACACCTGCCTGGAAACTGTAAGCTGTTCTCCCCATGGCTGCGAAGAGGAAGGTGGCTGTTTGTGGGTCTGTCTGAGGGAGAGGGTTGGACAGAGGGGCTGGCCTCTTGGTGGCGATCTCAACCCTTCAGGGAGCCTGCACCTGGCCCATGACATAAGTTCTCCCAGTCAGTGAGCTTGAAGCGCCTGCCCGGATTTCTTCTGTGCAGGCTTATGCCATACCAGTTGTGCATATGCTTCCACCACCCCGGAGGACATCTGAAGTGATGCCCCTTGCTCTCCGCCTTCTTCTCCATGTGCCTGCTTTCTGCTTTGGTGTCGCGATTAGAACCTGTGGGCCCTTCTCCACAGGTACTCGTTCTCACCTCAGCCATTGCAGCACCTCCTCATCATGGTGCTTTCTGAAATGGAGTTACAGTTTCCTCTCCCCTATTCTCCTTGCTTGCCTCTTCTTCCCTCTGGCAGGGGCTTCAGGGCCTTCAGCAGCAGGGTTTGGGGCGGGATCCACGCACAAGCAGCAGCAGCAGCAGAGGGGCCTTGGGGTCTGGTCCACCACAGCAGCAGCAGCAGCAGAGAGAGAGCAGCAGCAGCGAGCACCACCAACCAGCATCAGCGATCACAGCAGGAGATGCAGCACTTCGGTAAGTGCTTAGCAAAGCAGGACGACATCAGCACCGCAAGCACCGAAGTAACTGCACACAACCCAGGACATAGCAACCACTCCAGGCAGCCAGCACCACCATTCTCAAGCAGTCCAGACCTACAGCAGACGTAGAGCGTGCTCACGTGGGTGGTGTTCTGTCTTCTTGCCAGGGCGGCAGGAGTAGCACAGCTTCCTCTTCCTTTCCCCATGTTTCTCTTTCAAGATTCTCTCCGTGGCAGCAGGGTCTTTCTCTGAATGGTGACGCTTGCTTGTGAGCTGCCTCCTTATATTTCCACGGAGCTTATGCAATTCATCCCCCTCACATGTGCAGTAAATTGCGTTTGCATATCCGCTAGGCATATGCCGCTACCGCATGCCTCATAGGCGCCTGTATGCATCCCCCGTGATCCACTTACGCATCCGCTACGCATCCGCTCCTTCGCTATGCATCCCGCTTTGCGTGGTTCTCCCCCGCAAGCCCTGCAGATTGTGTCATCTCGCTTCCAATCCGCTTCCTATTCCCTAGCTTCCTACACATACCGCTTTACTCCCCGCTACATCTCCCCCCAATCCGTTCCTTTCCATTGTTGTCCGCTCTGTTTTATGGCAAATTTGGGGCACTTTTGAGAGTGGATAACAACGGATGGAAAATTTGCTCGTCCGCTGTGTCCTTTTTACATACCTTTTCCATCCGTCGGCCAGTGTGACCTAGCTTTTAAAAGCATAAGAGCCTCCACTGTCTAGTTGTATGTGTCAATTGCCACCCTTGCAAAGGAAAATTGACCTCTCATCCTACTGTATCAAGGTGGTTACTGAGACTTGGTTTTTTAAAAATTTCTTTAAAATTTCTTTTTATCATTGTAGTGTGTTTTTATTATGGTTTGCAGCCAGAGGTCCATTGGTGGTATAAATTTTGTTAAACTAAAAAATAAATAATACTTCATGCATTGATGTTCCAACTGCAGGAGTGATGATCTGCTCTAGAATGTGCAGATGATATGGTTCCTGCTTTCTACAATGCCTGTTTCAGCCCATCTACCTTCTTTCTCATGGGTGTACCTCAGCTGGAAGAGGTCCATGTATGGCTGTCCATCCCCTTTGGCTCCATGTATGTCATGGCGGTGCTTGGGAACTGCACCATCCTCTTTATCATCAAGGAAGAGCCAACTCTCCAGCAGCCCATGTATCTCTTTCTTTCCATGCTGGCCGTAATTGACTTGGTGCTTTCCTCCTCCGCACTGCCCAAAATGCTGGCTATCTTCTGGTTCGTCAGCAAGGAAATTGACTTCCACTCATGCCTCCTGCAGATGTTCACCATCCACTCCTTTGCCACAGTTGAATCAGGAATTTTCCTGGCTATGGCATATGACCATGATGTGGCAATATGTACCCCCTTGAGACACAAGACTTTTTTAACCTCTTCAACTGTTGCCAAGATTGGGGTGGCTGCTGTTCTGAGGGGCTTCTTTTACATTTCACCCCTTCCTTTGCTTGTAAGAAGGCTGACTTGCAACCCCACCAATATCATTGCACACTCTTATTGTGAGCACATGGCTGTGGTGATGCTCTCCTGTGATGATACCTCCATCAGCAACATCTATGGTGTGACAATTGGCTTTGTGATACTCATCACTGACTCCCTGGGCATTGGTGTGTCTTATGTTTTCATCCTCTGGGCAGTGATGAATTTGGACACAGCAGAGGCCCGACCAAAATCTTTTAGCACTTGTAGCTCCCATATTTGTGCCATCTTAGCTTTCTACATCCCCACAGCAGTCTCTTCCCTGTTTGGCCACCAGGTGTCTCCTCCAACGCATATCCTTCTGGCCAACTTCTATCTGATCTTTCCCCCTGTTTTAAATCCCATTGTTTACACTGTCCGGACCCAAGTAATGCAGAAGTTAGTCAAGATGCTATCCTGGACTCAGAGACCAACTAGAGGCCTTTTCTAAGCTGTTCAGAAACAGGGTTTTTTTTGTGTGTGTGTGTAATGAGTCCATTGAATTAATATCAATCCTGAGCAGTTCAGATGGAAATATCAGTGTCCTGACACAATGCCTGAAAATTATTTGTCTTTGCATGGGGAGGAACAGGTTCAACCCTACCTAGGTCTAGTAGCTGAGGTTATTTGGAACCCCTGGAGATGGAGATCTGGGGAATTATCATCTTTGGTGTTGTGTGGGATGATACTTCCCCATCAACACCGCATACAACTTAGGGATTATTTTGGACTCACTGCTCTTCTGCAGGAGTCTGTGGCTCTATGACTAAGAAAGTCTTTTTTCATCTCAACTGGGATATCAATTGTACTTATTCCTAATACAGGAAGCCCTTGAGAAGATCATTTATGCATTAGTCAGCTCACGGTTGGATTATTGTAATGGATTCTACAAGGGAGTGCCCTTGAAACCACCTAGAAGCTGCAACTGCTCCAAAATGCTCTAATGTAGGCAATGAAAACATAATATGATTGTGCCATGTATCCTCTATGCTTCATGAACTGCATTGGTTATAATTTTAAGGTTGTGGTTGTCACATATAAAGCATCTCTGTCTTTCCCTCCGTTTCCCCCCCCCCATCATCTACCTATCTATCATCTATCTATCTATCTATCTATCTATCTATCTATCTATCTATCTATCTATCTATCTATCATCTATCTATCTATCTATCTATCTATCTATCTATCTATTTATCTATCTATCATCTCAAACTCTATCTCTCTCCCTCCTTTCCTCCCTCTCTCATATCTCTAACAATAGTGACTAAGATACCCTCTTCCCCAATTAACAGAAACTCCTCCAAGGGGTACATAACCTCCTGGAGCCAGTAGCATCTAAGGCCAGTAGCATCTTTTAGCAAGATGTTGAAGACTGAGCACTTAGCATTTCCATTTAGTTGCAGACTTTAATTTAAAAAACCCACTTTAATAGAAAGATGCATTATGCAGTATATATTTTGTTTTGATATGATCTTGCTTACATTGTAAATAAAACTGAATAAAGCAAATAATAAAATTAAAGGAACTTTTTTATCAGCAATTTATTCTGGTCACCACATTCTGTGGTGAATTAGGATGTGAATTTCTGAGATAGTTGTCCATGAATTGCATTGTAGTAATGGCTGAATCTCATTAAAAACCAATGTCCAAATCAGATGAAGCAGCTTCCCTGGCTGACTACTTGCTGAAGGCCAAAGACTTTTCCATCTCTCTCTAATCCTCCTGGTCTTTCTTGGCACTTAGTTTGAGACTGGTACCAAGAATCCCCTCCTCGTGCTTCAGCCAAGGGGATTTCCCTGGCCCTGGAGAGCTATGCAGGGGAAAGGATTGAGATTTTTTGAAAGAGAACTAGTCCTGTGGGGTTCACCAGGTTGATTTCTCATCCCTGCCCTGAATAAAGGAAACCCTCTCCCACAGACTGCTATGATGGAGAACTTTCTTACTTTGTGTTTTACGGTAAGTGGATGGAGCTGCCCAGGATTATCACTTACAGTGTACACCGATATATATTGATTGGCAGCTTGCAATAACAGAAAAACACAATCTAAAACACTAAGACATCAACATATTCAACATTAAGAATTAAAACATTAAAATTAACCAAGAACTACTGTAGATAAAAAGGGACGAAGAAACCAACATTGTGAAGGTGGCATCTTCAATTAATGAAATAAAATGCTTGCATCATTGACAAGCACAGGGAGGGGTGAACCTTTTGTCCTTGTCACTCACAAAGCCTGTAAGTGGAATGGCAGCAGCTTCTGCAAGATCTGCTGAGGGAGTAAACAAGGCCTCTGGCCAAGGCCACCCAGCTCTGAGTGGCTTTCGGCTAATAGTATCTGCAGTTTCTTACGTGGAACTGGTTTCATATATGTTATTGTGTATTGTTGTAGAGACACATATTTTTGGGTAAAGCAGCCCACAAGTGAATGAGGCTGCATTTGTGCACTCCCAAGGGTAAAGAGCCATTGGTTCATTCTGTCTTGAGAGAGAGGTAGCTACACAGATGCCTGACCCTCTTCTGCTGTGGAATATAAGTCCTGAAGGAGAACTAATGATTCTCACCAGGCAAACCCCAGGAGGCTGAGCTGGAACCTATGTAGGCTCAGAGCATGCCATCCATATAGAGGAAGTGGCTGATGATAGTTCTGATCTTGAATTTGTATCCATATCCAGTCTTTATGGTTTTCTGGCTGAGGAGTTCAAGACCATGTAGAACAGCAGCAGTGACAAGAATCTAAAGCAAGAGGGAGGAGCATTAGATGGGTGGAGGGAAGGATAATGCTTAGAATGTGGAAGACTATATCAAGTTAACAAAGCACTCTAATATTGCAAAGTAGGTGCTCATTCAACTTAGTTTATAGCACAGATCATAATCCAAACTCATATTTGCTGCATAATTTCAACAGTCCATCAAGACTCATGCATGAGGAATTGAGGAGCAGCCGTACTCACTTATGGATTATGCAATGTATTAATTATATGGCTGCTGCTGAGAATCCTGTGGAATTTCAACCAATTCAGAATGCAATGGCATGAGCAGGTACCTGACATAGTATTTGAGGGTCTCCTTCAATGTTTCTGTCACCATGCTCCTGGTCCCACCCATTAAACAATGTCATCTGAAGTGCTTAAGGCAGTGTGTTTTCTCTGCCGCAGTACCAGCCCTAGGAAAAAGAAGAAATTAAAATGGTCCAGAACCTGCTCAACATTTAAATGTACCTTGAAGGTCTAGCTCCTTCCCCAGGCTTTGACTAGAATGGAATATAGGCTCCCTTTGGGAAAGATTTTACATGTTTTTCTAATGGAGATTTGCTCCAATAGGAAGTCCATTTTGTTCTTCTATTCTGTTTCATTCATATCCTTATCTGTAATTCTGTGTGTTGTCCAGAGTCATTGAGAATTTGGCCACCTTAGAAATGGGAATAACAGACCAACAAAATGAACAAACATAAGTTGGTTCCTGCTTTCATGCAGGCAAGTATTTGTATAGCTCTCCTAACTAGAGAAACCCAAAAGCATCTAGAATGACATCCAGCTTTCTGTGATATTGGAAATATTGCTCAGAATTCTTTCTAAAAAAATAGACAAATTGTATTCTGATGTTCATTCCATTTGTGGAATAAAATGTATTAAAATTACTGTTTTATGGTAGTATATTTCAAAGCTAAACTTTCTGGATTTTTAGTGATGGCTAAACAACATTTAAAATCATTTTCTTTGTTCTCTGGAAAATCAAACTTCCAATTTCTCTTTTATGAAAGGTTGCTGTAAAAAGTGTCAGAAATCACTGGGCATCTATAGGGCAATGCCGAATCAATTAGTGGGAAATTGGGTTGCACATTTGAAGGAAAGAAGGAAGTTATTGGAAGATGCCCCCAGCAATGGGGAACTTTGCATATCTACTGAGCCAGAAAATGTTGCTTGGATCAAGGAGAACATCATGGAGGACCGCCATTTGACTAACCAAGAAATAAGTACTCAGCACCAGCAGCGTGCACAGAATTTTATATGAAATATAAATGGGTGGGATAACAGGGTTAACTATCAGTTTGGTGATTTACAAGGTTTGGTGATTTATGATATGCTGCCCTGCACACTGTGAGCCACACGCCTGTAAATCATCATCAGCACGCTGCATGCAGAGAAGCAGCCTTTGAAACAGACCTCTTTTCCTGCTTTTTTAACTGCAGCTGTGCCTCGCATGGCAGCTGAAGTTGAAAAATCAGGAAATAAAGGTCAGGTAAGAACCCGGGTGGGCGGGTGGCCAAAAACATTAGCAGACATGGAACCAGTTCTATGTCTGCTGCTCTTCAGTACAACTGGTTCTACAGAGATGGACAGAATCGATAGAAACCCACCCCTGAATGTAAACAACTGAGGTGAGTCAATGCTAATGGATGCTATGGCCAGAAATGAAAAGGAATAGATACCATGATCTATTCAACCCTATAATGAAAACTCAGCCTATACAGTAGTGCCATAAATTAGAAGGAGCCCCTGAAAAAGCCAAAAGTATCCTCTTAGTTGGCAAGGCCATAGTTACTGCTTTTTTGGAGGGGGGGATTGTGAAGATGTGATTTTTACCAACTATTTGGAACAAGGAACCATCGTCGATGCCCCGTATTCCAGCAATGTGCTTCATGAGCTAAGAAAGTCTTTGGCTGAAATCAAATGTTGCACCGCCACCAACTCTTGTATCATGACAATGCCAGACACCACACAGCTTTATAAGAAACCATAATTGCTGATTGCTAATGGAACCTGCTTCCACATCCAGCCTGCTCACCACATCTCATAACTAGTGATTACCATCGATTTGGAGGAATGGAAAAGTTCTTCTGCACAGGACATTTTGCCATTCTGGAAGATCTGAAGAAGAAGTGGGGGGGGGGGGGTTGGTACAAGTAATCCTTTTTGATGTAACCTGAATATCTTAAATCTTATATTGAATCTGTATAACTTCCACATGATATACAACTGGAGGACTGGAGCCAGATGTCTAGAAACTTGTCACCTCTTGGAGAAATAGCAAGAGGAGAAGGGACCATAAAAATTCTAGCTCTGAGAGATACTCCCTGGAAAGCCATAAAGTGTGTGTGTGGGGGGAAATTAACATGTTGGTTCTTTGTTTGACTAAATCCACATCAGAATAAGGGGAGGGGTTCTAACTCTCTTATCTATTACTGTATGCCTGGAAGCATCTTAGATTCTGCTTTGACTAGTACCGGGACCACTTTCTTTCAATAAAAAATTCCTTTTGAAGTACCTAGCTTTCAGAAGTTCATTCTTTTTGGTTGAAGGGGAAAAGTCCAGTGCTTACAAATGGATTAAAATAATTCCTAAAGAATTCTACAATTCTAGTCTTAGTAAACTGACACAATCAAAAATGCATTTTGTGGATGGGTATATGCTTTAAAAAAAAAGTTAGAAATTATGAAGTAAGGGTTTTTTTTCCCCGTTAGGGTTCCCAAAGCCAAATATCCAACAATATACTAGAAAATTATACCATTTAGGGAAGGGTTGCCAAAGTCTTGCAAGCTGAAACAGTTACAACAACAGAACTGTTTCTCCTGCAATTCACTTAGTCTTCATTCATCTCCTGGTTCATTTTCATTCTCCATATTGTTATTTCTGCTATTCTCACCTCAGAAAATCTGCTCAGTGCCATAAGTCTTACTGAAACTGTCTCCACTTCAGTTTGCTTCAGGCATCATTTTACCCTTTTGAATAGCTGAAGAAAGAATCTACTTTTAACCCACCAATGCTGTCACTTTTCTATTTCAAAGAGTGATGCCATTTGATTTATCCCTCTGCCCACTGCCCAATATAGATCTGTATAGCTCATGACCACTTTGCTGCAATAAGCTTTTTCCAGCCTTCAGGCCACCTTCCAAGGCAGGGTGACAGGTTTAGCTCTGAGTGAGGATCAACAGCTCTTGGTTTGACATACCTCTTGCACTGGTGAGATGTGGGAGGGAGATTCAATTACCAGCCAATCAAAAATGTCATGACTGAAAAACAGAACATACTGCAACTTAATTATGAGCAAAATGAATTAGTGAAACATTCAAAGATTATATAATTCAGAAAAGTTTTAATTTCTGCCACCCGTGCCACCGCTTAAATTGTGTATATTTCATGGAAAAGATCACCAGTGTTATATTACTAATGTGGATGTTTCTTTTTTATACATTTTTAAACTACATTTTATTAATGGGGGGGAAATGCATATGTGCAGATATCACCGATGAGCAAGTATCTGCAAGTGTGCTGTCCCAGCCAGTCTATGGGAATTGGATAGTTACTTAGGAATTATGAGCTGTCCCCTTAAGGGAATGCGTCATGGTAAATGTAGTTAAAGGCTATCCTGGGAATGTAGTTTTTCATGGTTACATGACCACTCTGTAATCCTGATTGTCACTAGTTTGACCTCGAGTGGTTGGGGAGTTTCCTCATTCTTCTGTCTGAACTCTCTTATCATGGCACCTTTTTTTATCGTACAAGATGAGGTTAGGGATAACCATTTTTCATTACAAGCAGTTATACAAAGGATTGGTCATAAAGAAGAACTATCATACAAGGTGAGTTACTGAGATACATGATAACAAATAAATTTCTTGTTATGGACATCTTGTTGACTTTCTCTGTACAGTTCTGTCAATCCCACCTCTCACAAATACAGAAAAGTAAAAGATGATCCTAACATCAGAATAATTTTGTTAATTTGATTTGGTTTGAAAGCAATGTAATATTAATGCCAGGAGTGAATATGCAATTATATCTAAACCTGCATTCCCATCATCTGGTAAGCATCGAACTCTTTATGTGCTGTTTACATGGTGGCGAGGTGAATCCCCCCACAATGCTATGAACAAGAGAGACCAATAACCCACCGACCACTCCCTCCATTTACGCTAAGAGACTTTCATAATCCTATTCTCTGGTTATCTTGCGGTCTTCCCATTCAGCAAGTAACCTTACAGCCGTTTGGAATTGAAGGAAGGGGCCAGGTAGTCCCTCTATGTTCTACTCAATTACAAACCCTTTCCAAACCAATGAAAGTTTGAGAAATCTTGCATGTGTATGCTAAAGGAAGGCTGTTGCATTCTTATGCGCTCTCAGCTGTTCAGAGGTAATAAAGGAGGCCTCTCACTATTTTACTCCTCTGGCCAGGTTTATTTGGGGGTTCATAATCATTGAGTAAAGGACCGTGTTCAAGCAATGGAGTACATTCCTTCCTCCAAATCGTACAGAGCTGATTCACCGCAAGCTATTGAACAGAATAATTCAAGAGCATTTCCATTTGTTTAAAATCCTAACATTTTCTTCTCTCTCCATCTTTACTAAAAATTAAAAGCATACGTGCGTCACAGTGCATGCACTGAAGTATTTTCCAAATGAATTTTCTCCCTTCCAAGCAAAATCGGTGACAATCAACTATTAGCTACCACACATCTGAAGTAGCATAAATTCTTTGGGCATCAGCGAACTTCAAGCCATGAGGCTTCCCCGCCCCCCCAAGTTAGAAACTTCAGATTATCCAGTAAGCAGCCTACCATCCATCTGGTGGTCAAGAGGAATTTATATTATGAAGGTCTAAAGATTCTTATCATTTTTTCCTAGTTTTTCAGAAGTAGCAGTAAATTCCCTCCCTTCTTTTTCTTCCACAAGAAATAGAGACCTAAGCCAATCTGCCACAGTTACATCTAGGGCTCAAGGAGAAACTTCCCATAACGCTTGATTTTTTTTACACAGTTCTTAATATGACTATAAGTGTTTCTCCCATTGATAAACCCTTTTTTGAAAGCCATTTGTGGAGCAATTTAATCATTTTAATTCAAATGTCCCAAGAGTTAACTGCAACCTAACATGGCGTTTAGCACAGTATCTTCCTGAGCCCTACTGCTGCCTCCCCTTGTGAAGCAGTTGACAATTATAGGTCATATTTCTGTGTTTCCGCCCTCAAGATCTTCAGACTACTCCTACACATATCTTGTATTCAGCCTTAGTCTGCAGATTTTGATAAGGCAAACCTAGTGCCTCTCCTGTATTTTTGCAAGCTCGAAAATGCACCCTAGAAGCAGCCATCACTATCGTGCTGTTGGTATAGCATTCCAGACTCTGCAGTGCCACCTATGCTCAAATATTAAATCGCAGCAAATCTACTTTCTGCTACCTGCTTGCAGTGCCCCCTAGTACAAAAAAGGGAATTGCATGGAAAACCACTAAAATTTTCCAAATTTGTCCCTGTGCCAATTTGAAGTGTGGCAACTTTCTCAGCCATGACAGATGTATCTGATGTACTAGAAGACCTGAATCCTCCACCCACCCTTGTTGTAAATGTGGAGCCTGATTCCCAAAACCCAGTTTTAGATGTCCAACCCTCTAGAGTGACCTCAAACAACATAGGAAGCTTACCTCACCCTCAGTGAAATGCTTCAGAGAGGATTGGGAAAGGCAATATCACCATCATGCAGATGTGTGGATGGAGCTGGTCAAGATCTGCGACACTCCCAAAAGCAAGTTGCCCCTCGAGAGCCTCTTCCTCATGCAAAAGGAGTTAGAGGAGCATCTCACACGATGGAGAGACAGTGAAAATAAGCTTAAATACATACAGTCAAACCTGGAAGACCCAGAGTTCCAGGAACACATTTATTGCTTCAAGGAGGTGAACAATGAACACGAAGACAGCATTCGGGAAGGCAGAAACTTCCTTCAGGCTGCGCTCTTCATTGCGCTACAGAAGGAGCAAATACTGAGAGAGAAGACCACATCCAACAGAGATCTTCGATCACAAGCATCTTCTTCCCCCCAGTCAAAGAAAGCCTCCTCCCTCCATCCCAAATAGGCTAGATCGCAGGCAGGTTCCAATGTCTCGCACCAATTCTCTGCTGCCGGCACTCACCATCCTTCCAGAGCATCCTCCCATCGCAGTGGCACATCTAAAGCCTCCAAAGCAGCAGGTTATGCCGAAAGTGCTGTAGAAGCCCAAGTTGAAGCTGTAGCAGCAGAGGCAGATTTACATATTATGACAGAGGTGATATGGCAGAAAGCTGAAATGACCAAACAACAAGCAGAAATGGCCAAACAACAGACAGAAATAGCCAAAACCCAGGCCCAAGTCGAGTTACTTGAACATCACAAATGTGAGTTATGAGGATACCTGATGAACCAATAAATGTTCTTTGTTATGGACATCTTGTTGAGTTTTCTCTCTGCATCTGTACCATTTATAAATCCACCTCTGTACAGAAAAGCAAGCCCTTCATCCATTTTCAGAGGTTGCAGTCTTGAAAATATCTTTTTCCCATTCCTAATGCTGAGCTTTCTGCAATTCTGAAATCACCTGATTGGCCTCAGATTCAGTCAGGTGGGATTCAATTTTTTTTACTACCAGTTCTGTGGACATGGCTTGGTGAGCGTGGCTTGGTGGATGTGGCAGGGGAAGGATACTGTAAAATCTCCAGTCAGAGGAGGTATTTGCCGGTTCTCTAAACTACTCAAAATTTCCGCTACCGGTTCTCCAGCACTGGTCAGAACCTGCTGAATATCACCTCTGCCTCAGAGGTCTGAATTAAAAGTGATTTACATGGTCTGGTATGGAGACACAGCAGAAAGGGATTTCAAAAAGAAAAAAAGTGTTCTGCAGCTATTTCGATCTCAAATGCAACTTTAGTGGTAATTTCTTGTCCCAAAATATCACTTCACAGAGCACTATTGGCACCTTATAATTCATGCGATTGCTGTTCCTGGAAATAATTGCTGTTATAATACTTATAGACAGACATGCTTTTAAAATAGCTGTTGCTTTTGAAGTTTATCTCATTTTGTCTTTTATCCATCTCCCCCTTGGGAACTTCATTTTCATAAACAGACAAGGATTCTCATACATCTACATTGAAGTCCTAGGACACAATTTCATGCCAATTTCATCAGTGTTTGGTGCCAAACAAAACCATTTTTGCTGTCCCACATTTTATACCTTTCAAGATTTTTTTACATGATGGCTTGCTTCTGGTCTTTCCAAACCTAGATGAAAGCTTACATGAATGTAATGTGCTTAATTAGTGAAGGAATATGTGTTGCTCATAAACTCCTTGATAGGTTCTCAGCATAAAATCAAACAAATAAACAAACTGATTTTCAGATAAAACCAAACAAATTTAGCGCAAAACCAATTAATAAAAGCCCGTTAAAACTATTGGCTTATATATTCAAATTCTGCTATCTTAAATTCATGTTTTTTATAATATATGAAAGAGGCAGAATGATACTCATGAAATCTGAGAAAGGTCTGTGAGTCTTTGAACTTTCTTTGGTGGTTTTTACCTATGACTTAACATTTCTCTTGAAGAACAGATGTTTTAAAAAATCATCTTCCCCCTCCTTCTCCACTTTAGTTATCCAAATCTACATGCAAAGTGGCTTCTTGTTCCTTGCTTGCCTTCCTTTTCTTTCAGTGTTTTACATTGATGTTTTACAAAGCTTACTTTAATTTCTCAAAATGTTATTTACAGTTTACCCAGAGCTAGTGATATACATTAGGAAAAATGTGATATGGAAACTTCTGTTCATGCTGAATAATGCAAAAGGAGTGATTTTTCATTCAATGCAAAGAATACTATTTTGAATGTTATGTCCATAAAATCTGACTTAGCTGGTACGGCAGCCACCAAGTGGAATTTCACTGTAAACATAACTCTTCTTTTACATCTTACAAGTTAATGGAGTATTAATCATCTTATTAGCAAGGGAGATAGGAAATGGTGTCCCTTGATCACTTGGACATTGAAGATTTCCAGAATTAATCTGCCACCAAAGTCCTTCCCCTGTGTCAATCCTCAATTCCTATACAAATCACTTTCAACTGCTAGTGATCACATACATTTTCTCTATAAGGACCCATCTGTAAAATGGTCCTTCAGGACCTTTAAGAGTCCACTCCTCAGCACTGTAACTAAATCCATACACCATGCTGCTTGTCAACCCCATCTTCTCTTTCTGTTCACCTTTCCCAGCATCAAAGACCTTTTCAGAGAGTGCCTGAAACAAAATCCTGGTCATTTGTATGCCAAGTCAGAGATCTTGATTTATTGAATGATCCACTGCAGAGGTGGTATTCAGCAGGTTCTGACCAGTTCTGAAGAATAAGTAGCAGAAATTTTGAGCGGTTTGGAGAACTGGCAAACACCACCTCTAACTGGCCCTGTCCTCATCTATTCTCTGTCTCCTGAGTCCCAGCTGATTGGCTGGGTCTTTTTTTTGTTGCCCTGCACAGGAGAACGGAGCTGGAAAGCAGGTTAGTGGGGTGGGGAGGGAAGGGGATTTTGCAGTAACCTTCCCCCGCTATGCCCATTAAGCCACGCCCACAGAACTGGTAGTAAAAATGTTTGAATCCCACTACTGATCCAATGGTTTGTTCTCTTGTATTCTGAAGTAAGCACCAGAAGGCCAAACAAAGAATAATGGATGGAAACCAGTCAGGGAGAGGACCAACCTAGAACAAAGGAGAAACTTTCTAACAGTGAGAACAATTAACCAGTGGATTGATTTACCTTCAAGGATTGTGGTTGCTCATCACTGGAGGCTTTAAAAAAGAGACTGGAGAGCCACTTGTCTGGAATGATAAACAATCTCCTGCTTGAGAAGGGGCCTGGACTAGAAGATCTCCAAGATCCCTTCCCACTCTGTTATTCTGTATTCTCGGGAATCTTCTCCAAGCTTTTTATGATATTATTCATTTGCTTCATCCAGAAAGACTTCATCAAGGGTTGGGGATGGAATGGCCATAGCGCTTTCGAGTCTCAGTTTTCATAACCTCCATCCCGAAATACATTTATCTTATTTTACCTTGTTTTCTTATCTATGCCAACTGGAAACAGACCAAATTTAACCTGCAGAAACTGAACCCCATCTCAGAACGGTAGCAAAATGAAACATAAAAGTGGTGGAATTTATTTGGGGCACCCACCTGCTGCCCTCAGCAGAATAAATGAAGACAGTACAGCGATGCCATATGTATCCTAATGTTATTACACAAATAATTAGTTTGCATTTTTTGTACAATGATTGCTCAGCAATTTCCTGGACATGCTACAACAACCAGAGAATGTATTCACACATTCACAATGTCATAGCTTATTTAGTTAGTGTTAATTGAATAAAATTGGCTGGATCTAACACTCAACAGACTCAGCAACAAATCATACATTACAAACTAAGTTCTAAACCCAAATAAACAAGCTGAATTTTTGGTAGTTCAAGCCGCAATGAACCTAATCCATTTATTGTAAGGTTTGTGCTGTTCAGATGTTTGACTGCAAAGAGACATGACATCTGTGGTCATACTATATTCTCTTCTTATCTCTGCCAAACTTACCAAAAGCTTCCTAAACCTGAGACATCAGGAAGATAGTGTGAATAAGTTTTAAAGAGTTAAACAGAAGAAACAAGGTGTAAGAAAGAAACTGGCAAGAGATTCCGAACATTGAACCTTTCTGGGTAGTAATGGCTGTTTTTAGGGCACAAGCAGGAAAAGAACCTGAGGCAAGAGGTTCCTCAGTAGGAAAACGTAACGTTTACAGGATCTGCTTAGAAACAATTCAGAGAAAGATACCAGCTTTGCAATCACTGGGAATAAATTGCCCCAGAGCATACTGTTTGATCCTCCAAATCTGGAAGTGAAACTCAAGTAGTACAAAACAGTTATGAATAAGCTCTTTCTGGAAGTAAGGTTTTTTTAAAAAGTAATTCCCATCTCTCTTTTGAAATATTGCTATTCTTTTCATGTTTTTAGTTGTTTGTCAATAAAATAATTTGATTAATATAAATCATTCATAGTCTATTTTATTGTGTGTTTATAGAAATAGATATATTTACATTAAGATTAATTTAGTTGATCAGTTGAAACTTTACTGTTCTTAATAAATATATATAATGCCACCAGAGGGCGCTTTTAGTTTATGCCACAATCTGATACTTGAAAGAGAAAAAAATCCTATTCCATTATTTAGGATTTACCCTTGAGAAACTAACAATAAATTGGAATGTGCTGTGAGGAAATTTGTGGAAAGCCTGAAGCTAAATGCCAAACAGAAGCTTTTGCTTAAAATGTAAATAACCTCATTAAATGCTACACTTTTGACTATCTTTGTAACAATGTCATTAAAATCAGGGAATTATTTCCCAGTTTCTCTCTCTCCATCTGTGTCTGTACCATCAAAAGGGTTAGGGGAAAGAAACTTCTGAAAATGTTGGTCTCATCTAAATTTATGAACATCAAGTTCTAAGGTCAAGAGATGAAGCTCAAGCGATGAAACTGAATATAAAAATAGGGAGATTAATACCTTTCTGTGTGTGGAAAAAATGAGCTGAAAATGGGATTCTTATTTTAATCAGCTATAAGTAATGACAACTTTAGAACTTTTGAGATTTTATAAAAGGAATACAATTTATCCCCCCAAAAGTCTGCATGACAATATCTACAGATAACAAACTTCTTTTGTTCATTGTTTGGTCCAGGTGCCTTGCAGCTTTTAAAGCTACAGAAGCACCAAAGGTCATGCAGAAGGCTTTTACAGTGACCAACACAACCATTGATTATTACCATACACTTAAAAATGCCCCCCCACCCAAAAGCACTCTGAGGGCTGTTTACAAAAACTTGGAATAGAGAACTGGAATATCCAGTATTGCCCTGCCAATAGCTTCAGGTTTTAACCTTAATGCTAAAAAAATTCAGCCACAAATTGTTTTTCAGTCTTGTGGACTCTTCAAAGTGTGTTGAAAAACACTGGCTCACACCCATCTATGTTGAAGATATAATAAATCTGATCATACATATGTTAAGGGAACGTCTGTTTGTCCTTCCTTATTGGCTAAATATTATTATAACGCATCATCTAAATTATGCCTGCATTATGTTAGAAATACCGGTCACTGTATAAAGAACATTTATCACGTCAAGACTCTTTTTCAAGAGTTGGCCATTTAGGAATGGAAGAATTTGCATATTGTATATCAATGGACAGGGCAGGAAGGAAGAGGATCTTAACTGATATATAATATGCAAATTTCCAATCCCACTGCACTCAGCTGAGAGCCAACTCTGGCACACAAAGCTTTGTTTTTACAGTCTCAGATTCTGCACCTCAGACAACCCAAAGAACACATCGCACAAGTGTTGATTATCCCTATGTCTCATAAAGGTTTCTTGCATACAGTAGTGTCTAATGACAGGGCTGCTTGCATTCTCAGGATGTTCTTGATTCTAGGACCAGAGTGTTAGAGATAATTTAAAAAAAGAAAGGCTGAGATCTGCTACTGTTGGTTGGATCCCTTTTGACTTATGAAAAAAACCTGCACCTTCATCTGTAAGTTGTAGGTCCCAAACTGGTCTCCTTTTATATTTCCAAGTATTCCGCAGGATGCAGGAAGGATGAGATGGGAATTTATTGTCTTCTTCTTTTAATAATGCATCCATTTTCCCTTGAAAGGCACATCCTGGATAAACCATCAAGAACAGGAAATATCCTGTCCCTTCTCTGATGTACAGGATGGGTTCCTGAAGTGATTTTGGCTAGAAAGTAAGTGCCTTCCTGCATTGGGAGAGAATAGATGCTGATAAACTTGCAGGAGCCACCCCACATTTTCTGAACACGGGATGGGGCAGGTTGGCTCCTAACATATCCAATCTTCCACTTCAAAGTGGAAGAATGAGTGAGACAGACAAAACTGAGCTGATCCGATTTGTGACCATCTTTACCCGTCCTCTCTGCTGCCTGCATCATTTTTACAAACTGCTCTCATGTTTTTCCTCTTAAATATCTTTTTCCTACTTATAAAAAAGCATTTCATTATAGGAAATGAAAGAAGCTTTCAAGCCTCTGATAAATCAATCATTTAATTAAATCAAGTCAAGTCAAAAATGAAATTATATTATAGTTATAGACACAGGTTAAGCCTGTGATGAAATTCTTTGTTTTCTGCACCTTTTTCAAATTGACCATTTTCTTTTGGAAATCTGAACTATAACAACTTGTCTTGTGGTGGCAGCTCTGCCATATGCTGCATGCTATGAGTTTCCATGCTTATGCAATATAAAATTGCTTTTCTTTTTGCTCTTTGTTACCTTAGATTCTAATACGTAGAATGTGACTTTTTCACAGCTATCAAAATTACTCTGAATGTCCATGGGGCAGGCTAATAGCAGTTCCTGGAGCCTCAAATGAGTACAGGTAGTGCTTAGGTTATGAGCATTTGTTCAGCTGTTTTATAAGACGATGGTGCTGAAAGAATGGCATTTATGGCAGGTCCTCAATCATATCTCTTGAAGGATCCCCATGGTTACATCATCATAATTCAGATGCCTGACATCTACCTTGCAATTATGATGTCACAATGATTATAATTTCTGATGTTCCTTGCTGGCTTCCCATAACCAAAGTCAATGGGGAAACCTAGAGGACAGTGATGGCGAACCCTTTCAGCACCGAGTGCCCAAACTGGGACACGCATGCTTACGTGCATGCTGGAGTGCCGGAAAACTGAAGACCAGCTGGCCGGTGCATGCATGCTTATTTTTTTGGCTGTTTTTGGCCATTTGGGGGGCCATTTTCAGGGCCATTTTCAGGCTGGTTTGGGGCTCTTTTCAGGCCATTTACAGGCTGTTTTTTGGGCTGTTTTCAAACTGTTTGGGGCCTGAAAATGGCCTCAAAACAGCACAAACAGACCGAAAAAGGCCCCCAAATGGTCTATTTTGTGTGCGATTTTTGAGCCATTTTTCAGAGCTCCGACACCTGCCAAGACTAGGTGGCAAGCACACCAGAAACCAGAAAAGCAGCTGGTGACAGGACATGTGACCACTGAGAGGCCTCTGCATGCCACCTCTGGCATGCATGCCATAGGTTCGCCATAAAGGCTATAGGAAGTCAAAAGCATGAGTCATGTGAGATTTTTGTTTAGCAACACACCTGGTCCTTACTTATCAATGGCAACCAGGATTGCCAGAATTTTTGTAACTAAGGGATACAGTCATGCGATGGCACACTTTATGCCCGTGTTGCTTAGTGGGGAAATTCCCAAAACCCAAAGACACGTTATATTACTGAATCCTAGGCTTTTTCATGGCATTCTTAAAGCAGTCTGCTGGGCTGTGTATATGTATACATTTTAAATGATACAGAGTGGCCTTGCAGCAAAATATAAAAACACTTCACTTTTACCATATACCTTTTGTGGTTTCCTAGCCTGTGTACAGAAAAAGAAATGATCTTTCTCCCCTGTAATGCGTTTCCCTCCTCCTGGGTTTCTCCCTCTGCAGCCCCTCTTCTATTAGGATTGTACACCATCTGGGCCAGAAGAAGTTTGTCTATCAGATCAGGTTTTGCTGGATGTCCCAAAAGACCAAATTAACCTTTGCCCCAGGTTGATAGATTGAATAAAGCCGCTAATCATTAAGTGAAAATTATACAATAACCTGCAGTGTTTATGTGAAGCATTTGTACGTGTAAAGGAAGAGTAGAACTTTCCAACTGTAGGACTTGGAAGATTTTACAACAAAACAGTTGGCTGTGAGACACAACTGTTGACAGAATATATTAATTACTGTCAACAAGGTTTTAGTCACATTTGAAGATTGCTGTCATTATTGGCATCCTGGATTATCAGGGAAGAATGCCATCCAAAGCACTGATAAATGACAGCAACAATAGCAATAATAGTCTGAAAAACTTCTGCTGAAAAAAAATGTGGAATTTGGCACTCTTTTTTGTCTTTTCAGTTACAGCTTCCATTTGTTTTGATCCCACTGAACTGAAGACAGGGAAATTGACATTCAATCTGAGTACATGGGAATACATACCAATTTCTAGCTAGGTTGAAACAAAGTTCCCCTTCTCCACCAAGGTGAAACCCAACAGCAGAGTGGCATTGCTGCACAAATTTGATATTTTTTGTTTTCTTTATTGTTCTGGATGGAACTTGGTAGGCTCCAAGTTCCCTATTCTGATTGGCTGAAAAGGCCATTCGCGGATTGGCTATTAGAGAACCAACAATCCATTTAACCCCAAACGGGTGGGAAAGTTAAAGAGGTGTCATCTGACCACAACCGCAGGCAACCGCTATAAAAAAAGGGCTTGCCACGGCTTTGGGCTGTTGTTCGTTACAATTTGCTTAGCAAAGTTTAATAAACGAATTTATTATGGAACCAGCTCTCATGCACTTCTTTCCGGACAGAACACTGCCATTAGGATGAGATCGTGTAGAAGAGTGAGACGAAGCACGCGGCGATCTGAACCGAGTGAAAGAGAATGGCGGTACAAACGTCCCATCCACACCATTCCTCCT
>BHFT01035966.1:0-25665 GCA_004320025.1 Laticauda laticaudata | reverse complement strand
CCTTTCTTAACTTATTGGTTCTATCGCCCCACACTATTCATGCCTCCCTAGGCTGTGTCAGAATGTATTCCGTGTACCATTTTTGTTTCTTCACCATCTCTTCCGTTTTCAGCTGCCATAGCATGCGGATGTTGAGTGTTAGAGAAATGCCCCAGAGCGATGGCACACGAGAGGATATACGTGGAACATTTAACGGAGATGATCAAACAGGACATAGAACGTTTTGTTGCCTCGTATGTCGGCGAATTTAGCATCAATACAGCCGTGTGGAAAATTCATGCCATTTCACAAAGTTCTTGTGAAGCTCAAAACTTCTTGTGCGGATGAAAATCGCAAGAGGACGACGCTTCGATTGGATAGAGCGTATGAAACACGTATGCAATAAGTCCAATGTACACAATGGATGCATAGCGTTTTCCAATGGATGGCAAGCTTTTTTTAACATTTTACATCCTCTTTGCATCTGTAAATGCAGAGGGACAGGGCCTTTAGTGGTTACTACATGAACCCATTGTCTGCTATTGGGCATTCTCCTTTTATAAGACACTGGAAGTAATTGCCAGTTTCTGACAAAACTATCATAAAGGATGGTCATGTGATAGGGTGCTACAGCAACCATAAATGGGAGCCAATTCAGAGGTTGTATTCAGCAGGTTCTGACCAGTTCTGGAGAACCAGTAGCAGAAATTTTGAATCGTTCAGAGAACTGGCAAATACCACCTCTGACTGGAGATTTCTGATTTCTGGTATTTCTGACTGGAGAAATACCACCTCTGACTTCCCCTGCCACTCTCACTAAGCCACGCCCACAGAACCGGTAGTTAAAAAAAATTGAATCCCACCACTGAGCCAATTGCCAAGCAGCCACAATGAAGTTGCATTACAACAGAGAGGCAAATTTCAGAACCTTGAAACCAGGACACAAGAAGCTTTTGGAAGATGGGGGATCCTTCATCACTTCACTAAGTCACAAAGTGATCAGTTGTAAGTCAAGGCCTACTGTACAGCAAACTGTACTTTAAGATCGCATAGGTGGAGAATTTCTGCTCTGTAAGTCAAATCCAGCTCACCAGGCTGGCCCATTTAATAAGGAACATCTTCAAAGTCCTTTTCATCCCCTTAATCAAGGGTCACTAATTTAATGGAGCTAAGACTTCTGAAGCCACGGTTATCAAGATGTGATTGCACCTTCATTTTCTTTACTGAAGAAATGCAAGGGCACACAAAATTATGGCTTGGGCACTCCAACACTGGAGGGTTTTTAGAAGAGATTGGACAACCATTTGTTTGAAATAATATAGGGTTTCCTGCTTGAGGAGGGGATTGGACTAGAACAGCTCCAAGGTCCCTTCCAACTCTGTTATTCTATTATTCTATTCTGTTTTTCTGTCAAGATGGCAGCATTTAGGCTACATTTTTGCCACATATGATAATCACAGGTATAACCTGCTTTTCTTCATGTATTCCTGAAAAAAATTAATCAAAGTGCAAATAACCTTTCGTGTAGGCAACATATCTAACAGTTAGACTAGCACAATAGTATAGTAAACCTGTTGTTGGAGGAGTAAGTGTCTCCTGACATAGTTTAAACACATCTCTGTGTAAGGAAATCAATGGAGCTCTCCAGCTCTTCTAGACGACAACTCTAATAAGCCCCAACCAATAGCAAAGGATTGTGTGTTCTTATGCATGCTTGAAACCATCAAGGTCAGTGACACATTTTGACCAATCTAGACTTTTAGCAAAGTGTTGGACATGTTTGAGTCCTGGCATTCATGATTCAGACACAATTCTTTTTTCCATGCATAGCTCAGCTTGGTTAAAGTAATTTTATAAACAATATTTATTCACTGTTAATATAGTAACATAGCAAACTTGACAGAAATGGAAGACTTTGACAAATGCTACGCTCACAATAAATGTGGTTAAATCCTGATGTCTCTGAAAATCCAAAATGCAGTCAGCTAATATTTGTGTGTGTGATGTGAGAGTGTGTATTTTATGTTTTATTCTGTCACTTATTCACGTATTTGTTTTCATGAAGATAACCTTATATAAACTACCCATATTCTTCAGGATCATTTTGATCTAGGAGAAAGGTTTCATCCTTCAGTAGTGCACGTAATAGAGTTGGTCAGATTGGGAAGCATATTTTTTATCTTGGATCTTTAATATTTCACAGTTCAAGCAACATTTTACTAAGATATAGTAAAATGTTAGATATATGACAAGTAACCTCACCACCCACATATCAATGTACCTTATGTTTTCTTCCCCACTTTGATATATCTTCAGAGATTGTATAAAATAATCATATGTATTAACCAATAGTCAATCATCATAAACATAATTTTTGATCCCATCTGTCAGAATGATTTTGTGGGGAAAATGTTTTCAACTTTAGGGTCATTTTCTTTAAGTCTAATTTGACCACCCTGCTTGTTTATCTTTCCTGCCACACCAGATATCTCAATGGCCTCTATGCATAGCTGAATACTAGGTCAGTAGTATAATTTTCAAATGAATGAGATATCTGTGAAATATATAATAGAATTATAAGGCTGGATGTGATCAGATACCATTTCATCCAATTTCATGCCCAAAGGCAAAGTTCTCTACACATTAGCCAAGTTCCCATCAGATACTAGTAGTCTTTCTGATGCTTAGTCTTCAACATATGTAACTATAAACATTAGAGGTTTACATGACTCAAAAATTATTTGAATGATGTTTTTTGGACCTCTGGAAGCATAAGCACATTCATTCATTTAAATTAATGTGGCCTTAAAAGTAGTTATGTTAGGTTCACAAGGAAACTTGGGAAAAAGTTAGGCTGCTATGGACAGATTGTCCCAAGTCCTGTGGAAGCTGACCTTGGGGTAAACTGTCTGAAACTCAATAGAATTAATTTCTGATTCACCAGCTAGCAAGAGAAAGAGCCAAGAGAGGGTTGAAAGCAAAGCAAGAATAAAGAATCATCAACTTGTAACAGCAAGCTAAGTGGTGCAATTGTAAAATGTGGTGCATTAGCCAGTTTGGTCTAGTAGTCAAAACAACAGGATAGAAAATGGGAGGCTATGAGTTGAAATCCAACCTTAGCCATGAAAACTTTCAGCCATTCCTCACAACAAAAAATGACCTCATAGAGTTTTTGTTGTAAGGAAAACAGGAAGAGAAAGGCATGTTGGATAGGTTCACTGACTTGAATTGCTTATAAAAATAATAAAGGTGGGATATAAACTTTATAAAGGTGGGGAAGCAGGAAGTAAAAAGATATTAAAACAAAAAAGTTTTTTTTCAATAAGTAAAGAGTAAGAAGAAAATTAAGGAAATGATCGATTCACTTATCAGTGAAGGTGGCAAGAAGATAACAGGCAGTCAGGAGAAAGTAGAACTGCTTAATTCCTTTCTTGGATCTGTCAATACGCAAAAGGGAAAAATTGTCCACCCTATCAAAGGCAGCACCAGGGGAGACAGAACAGGAATACAGGTCAAGAAAGGCAAGGAATTGGTAAGAAAATGCCGATCTGCTTTAGATGAGTTCAGATCTCCCAGACCAGATGGTCCACATCCCAGTGTACTGAAGAAGCTCACAGATATGATCTCAGAACCACTGAATAAAATCTTTTAGAGCACAGAGAATAAAAGAATTGTAGGAGGACTGGAAAAGAGCTAAATGTGATTCCAATCTTCAAAAAATGGGAAAAAGAGGAAACTACAGATCAATCAGCTTGACATCAATATCTGGGAAAAACCTGGAAAAGATAATCAGTGGATTTGTGAGCACCTAGAAATGAGCAAGATGATAAAAACCAGAATGAGTTTGTTAAAAAGAAACCAGGCCAAACAAACCTTCTTACCGTTGTTGACAAAGTAACTAAATTAATGGACCAAGGAAGTACTGTGAATATATTATACTTCAAGTTCAGACAGACATCTGATAAGATAGAACACTAGATGGGCTTATTCCTTGATAAGATAGACTAGATGGACTTGTAGTTGACTGACAACTAGACTCAACATGTGGTCCTCAATGGAACTATTGTACATCTACATGGAGGAAAGCATGCACTGGGGTACCACAAGGTTCTGCCCAGCATTCTTCAATATCTTCATAAATGACCCAGATGAGAGAATTGAAGGGAAGTTCAAGATGTTCATGGGAGGAATTGCTAACACTTTGAAGATAGACTCAAGATTCAGAACAATCTTTACAGACCTGAGCATTGGGCCATGCCCAGTAAAATGCAGTTCAGTGTCAAGAAAAGTAAGGTCCTGCTCTTAGGCAAGAAAAGCCAAATGCACAGGTACATGAAAGGCAGTTTCTGGCTCAACAGTAATGTCTGTGAGAGGGAACTAGTGAATTGGTAGACTACTATTTAAGTATGAGTCAGCAGTCTAGTACAGTTACCAAAAAAAGCCAGGCAGAGTCCTGGGCTGCATCAACAAAGGAATAGCAGGGTGATCCTGGGTAGTACCGTTCTATATTTCACTAGTGGAGTGATGCATGAAAGTTCTAGTCACCACAATAAAAAAGATGCTGAGAAGAACAACAACAATGATAAGGGATCTGGAGGCTAAATCTTGATGACGAACAGCATCCATGAATCAGGACACAAGGAATAAAAAATATGGCAGAATATGTGGCAATGAAAGATGTTTCCTCAAAGTCCTGGGACAGAAAAGAAGTATAAATACTCCCTATCTTTAGCCTTAGGCTAAAACAGAGTCTCTACAGTTCTTAAAAGGTGAACTTCACAATAATAGCCCCCAAAATGTTAAAAGGACCCAAGCAAATTAAATCTCTTCATTTTTTAAATAAAAAACTTTTCTTTTTTTCATAAAAAATAACTATGGCTGATAGCACTTAAAAAAGTGTTTGTGACTGTCAGTTCCATGTTGCAAGAATGGAACTGGAGAAATACAAATGCAATGATGTGCTTTGAAAAGGGTTTCATTCATGCATTGGTGATGTTACCTTGTTTGGTAATAAAATTTCTGGAAGTAAACAACTAAGCTCAGACAGCACCAAAGACCCTACTACTCTACCTCACCTCAAATATTATTTTTATCCACTCACTCATTCTGCCATAACATAATACTTTTACCACATAAAGTTATTGTGCCATGGTTTTGCTTATGGTTTATACCACAACATAGTACCATAATAGTCATGGTGGCACAGTGGTTAGAATGTAATATTGCAGGCTAATTCTGCCGACCACCAGCAGTTTAATTCTGACTGGCTCAAGGTTGACTCAGCCTTCCATCTTTCTGAGATCAGTAAAATGAAGACCCAGATTACTGGGGGCAATATGCTGACTCTGTAAACTGCTTAGAGAGGGTTGTAAAGCACTGTGAAGCAGGATATAAGTCTACGTGCTTGTGCTATTTATATCACCATGGGCACCTTAGACCAAATATTCTTATCATCTTTGCTCCTCTGTTAAACAACAAACTTCTGTAAAAGAATATTTTCTTTTGCTTTTTTCTGTCTGAATGGTAAAATAGCATTTTTTGAGTCTGTCAAACCCTGATGTTTCTGCCTGTAAGGAGCAAGATAATTTATGACAGTTCTTGATAGCCACAGCCACACCTACAGTAACTGGATATTATTAGTGTTGTACCCACTACACAACACATACACACATCATTCTCTCCTCCTGTTTTTTCTAACTGAAAGTGAATGAAATGCATTTGTTTAAAAAAAGAAAAACCTCAGATTTAAAATGAAATGCATTTTTTTTACGAAAAACCTCAGATTTAAAAGTTAAGAGGGAAGAACCTGGACTTTCCTTCTACTTTTTGTGTCAGGAATCTCTCAAAGGGTTTTTACCTTTACCTCTACTCCTGGTGGCTACCATTTGTTTTTAATCTACCTCATTAAAACGCTATTGATGGCTTTAGCTGTTGTCCTTTTTAAGGAACGGATTTACAAGCACTAATATCTGACTGTGCTAAGATTAATGGGAGGCATGGAGTTTACAATTATCCGTGGGTCTCTTGACCACACATGTAGGGTCTTAGGAGGGGTGGGTGCACTCTTATGAAAAACTCTAAAAGGGATTTAAACCTAGGAATGTTTTAATAGGATTGAATCTGTAATAGGATTTGGAAGCCTGGTCTAAACTCATAGTGCACACTTCTTTGGGGGAAATGTGTTCTATGGTGAAATCATTATTGCCTTCTCAAAAAAAAGTTTGCTGATCTTTTTAAAAAAATAAACAAAAATTCTACCTAAATGCATCTTTTAAAATAGAACTCATCGAGATAGAATATTTAGAGAACAGGAAGAAGCTTTTTAAAATAAAATATCACCCACAGTTTTTATCAACCAATGAAGATTTTAAAAGGTTTTATTTCTGATATGATAAGCTGTATATTTCTAGTTCATGCATAATAAAAAAAAATGCAAAAAGACAGCAGCCATATTCTGACTCTCTCAAACAAAGTTATAGTTCCAAAAAATGTGGCTGGGACTTCCCCTGAAGTAAGATTTCTGATGAATGACAAAGCTCATGCTACCTCCTCCTCAGCTGGAAAACAAGAAGATAGATGGGAGTGGAGCTTGCTCTTAAAATAGATTGATGTAAAATAAGCCTTCCTGACGATAGGTCATTTGGGCTTTGTTCATATTATGTCTTGATATTTAATATTATTACCTTTTATCACCCCTTTTCTTTTTTTTCACACACTACTACAAAGGAGCTTGCTTTTATGAAATTCGAGGACCACAACTTTCATAATATTTTGTTTATGTATTTATTTATTTAATATTTCTAAACCACTTGTCTCCCTCAAAGATGAGCTCTTATAATATATTTCCTATTATTTATTTATTTATTTATTTTCAGGAAGAGAATACATATATTCACAGAGGACATGGGAAAACATGTCTTGGATATTTTAGCTGTAACCCAAAAGCGACTGAAAAAAGTGCTATTATGGGGACAGGGTTATGAAAGGTAATAGATATTAAATTGCAGCCATGCTTTAAAAGACCGAGAAAAATTCTAAATGCGGAATTCCAAACTTTGATTAAAATAAACTATTTTGCTGAAACTACCGTTTCAAATTAGAACATGGTGGGGCAGCATTTTAGTTCTTTAGTTCAAATGTTATTTGAAGACAGTTCTTTTGGAATTTTGTAGCAAAATGTGATCAAGGGAAGAAGACTATTTCAAGAAGAGAAGACATTGCCCTCTTCCCAATTATAAATATATCAGTTCACACATTTCAAAAGCAGTCTGTTCTGCACAGTTTTTAAAAACAACTAATCCAAGGCTCCCTCTTCGATCACCTCAACCCACCAGGCCCCTTCACTGGTTCTCCCACCCATTGCCTCCCACCCAACAACCACAAACATCTCCCTCCTAGATGACCTTTCAGATGAAATGTTGCCAAGGCATCCCATTTGGCAACAGCCACTATGAACAAAAAAAACCACAGGGCAGAAATGCTTGGCTTCGAGTAAAAGGACGGCTATCATCTATCAGGAAGCTATCATCTATTAGGACGGCTATCATCTATTAGGTTATTAGAATGGCTATTAGGATGGCTATCATCTATTAGGATGGCTATCATCTATTAGGTTTCATCTGGGAGCCTGGTTGGGGTGTGTTTGAGCTGGAGGTATCAGGGGAAGTCTGTTTGTGCCCAGGTGTTTGCCTGGCTTGTGGTGGTGGTGGAGATCTTTTATTTGAGAGTGCAGGCTTCCAAATAGATTGACAGTCTGGTGGATTGCATGGTATCTTTCTATTCAGTATGAAGTCTTGTAGGTCTTTTTTCAATCTCTATGGCTTCCTGATTTGATTTCTTGGGTGGCTCGGGTTTTCTATAAGTGGCTAGGTTTTAGTGCCATTTGCGAAGTTGCATGTTATGAACCTGTGGGGTTTCATGTGTAGGACTAAGTGAGGAGGGTGTGTTATAGCTTTTTAAATGCATTTTTGTGTTCTCAGGCCAGTGCGCGGTGTACTTATTTCTTCTATTGTCTGTCCAATGGGTATGTGGTGGGCATGATGCACAGGGGAGCTATGTCATATATGCCTTGGTTTATCCAAGGTCAGTTTTATTCTTTTGGGAGGTTTCTGAGCGAATGGCTATTATTTTTTTTGTCTCGTTTTGAAAAGGCGATTCTTGATGTCATGCGTGTGTAGTATCTTAACTGGTTGTCTGTAGTACCTTCGGTTAATGTAGCGCGGCAGAGGTCCAAGCTGGTTGGATTCTTTTCGTAGGTCTCTATCTATGTCTTTGGTTGGGGTGTTTTTTGTGGAGAAGCTGTGATTTTGTTTTTTGCTTGGAAGCCAGTTGGTGTGAGTATTTCAGCTAAGGAGTGATGCAGATAGATATCAGGTGTTTGATTATTGATATGTTCATAGTCATGCCATGTTTCGTTTCTGGGTCGGATTAGATGTTTTGGCCCCGGGAGGTAGGGTGGTGGTGGGGACATGGGCGTTGAGGTACGGTTGGTGTGTGTTTTTCTTCTGGATATAACCGTGTGGTCTCTATGGTGTAGCTATACTGTTCTTTTGTAGATTAGTACATTCGGAATGGTACGTTGTTTGTTTCATTTCCATTTCATGGTGACTTTGAATTTGTGGGGTGTGTAGACTGTGTATATAATGGTGGTGTTAGGAAATTGTTTAGATATCTGTTTCCATTTGGGGAGCAGAAATCTACAAATAATGGTCTATTGAATGTATCTTTAGCCATAGTTTGGGTTTGTGGGTGGCATTTAGCCAAGGGCTCTCGGCATTCAATTCTTTTATTTCCATTGAACAGGTTTGCAATTACGGATGACAGTAGGTATACGACATAGGGGCGGGTCCTTCAATTCGCTTGGGATGTTTTGTCCTTATTGTAGTTGAAATATGTTTTTGTGGATTGTCAGCAGTGTTCTGTTAGTGAGTCCATGACGGTGTGCACTTGAGCAGCAAGCTTGATAAGGCATTACATAAGCAGAATCTTCTTGTTCCAACTTGAGAAATTCTCTTGATTATTTCTAAAGAAGCTGGAAACATATGAAGCTGCTGAAACCGCAAGCATCTGGATGTATGGCATTTAATTCTCTGTTGGGTTTGTCCATTGTATGTGGCTGGGAATTGTTGGCATGTATATGGTAGCGATAAAACTCCTTGGTTTTCTAGCTGGATCTTATCTTTGGGGTTTGTTTTAAAGGAATGTGGACATGTTTTTTTGGTCGAGTGGAGCGAAAGGCCAGGGCAGTTCCTGATATTTAAGTGTTTTGGTGGAAGAATTTTTGGCTGCAACTTTTGTTTTGTGGTGCCTTGATGTAGGGAGGAGTGCATATGTTTCTCTGAGGTTTTTCGCCGAGTGGTTTTGTATGTGGATCTTTGGTTATTGCGGTTTTCTTCCGGCGTAGATTGGAGTAATTAGGCATGTTTCGATGAAGTCTCTTCATCATCTTTCAGTGCTTGTTTTTCAGCTCTGGTGCTTCTCAAAGTAATGTGAGCTTGCAGCCGCTTCTTCCTTTTAACTGTAGTGGGGAGTACGTGGATTGATGGGGGTGGGGTTTGGCTGTGTTCCTTGAATTGGGATCGGTGGTTGGTGTGTTTGAATTGGGCTGGGGGTAGATGTTTCTGCTTAAGTGGAGGCTGGCTGTAGTCGGTATAAGTGGTTATTGCTGGGGGATTTTTGAAGCTGTGAGCTGGTGATCTTGTTGTTCTGGGCTTTCGTGTTTTGGTCATGGCCCATATTTTCATAGGTGGGTGTCAGTTTGACTTCTTGTTAATGGGTAGAGGAGATTTGTGTGGGAGGTTGATTAGTGGGTGGGGCGAGCTGCAGTATGGCTTTTGGTTCGTGGTCATGTCTCCTTGGCTGTTGTGGTGGTGAGTCTTTTTTCTGCGTGGAAGTGTGGTGTAGCATTGTGTGTGGCACTGTGGGGTGTGGGTCTGTGTATTTTCATGTTAGGTGCTGTTTATTAATGAGGGCAGTTTCAAAATGGTGGTAGGCGGGAGGTATCTATCTTCGTTTAATTCATGCTGGTGTGGGCGTTTTTCTATCGGTGCTGATGGTTCTCTGATTATTCTGTTGTTTGAATAGTTGGTTGTTTTGGGGATGGTTTATGTGTTATTTTTATGAAGTCGAAGTTCATGTCCTGTGGCTTTGAGAGATAGGTTGGACACAGGGAAGAGGTCAGTTCATTCTTTTTTTGATTGAGTTTTTGTGTTCTTCAATGCGTGACAATTCATTTTTCTGGTTAAGTGATTATGTCCTATGTGAGTAGGTGGGGGGGCAGGTCAAGTGCAAGGGCGATTTCGGTATACTGCCTTGTTGTGCTAACTTTCGGAGTATTATGTCTTTAGGGGGTTCCTTTCGATGGTTTGGAAATATTATTGTATCTGTTATGTGCAAGAATGACTGTTTTTAAATGTTTGTGTTTTTTGAGATAGAAATTGACCTGATATATATTGTAGTGCCTTTTATGATATGGGAGGAGAGGCTTTGCCATTCTCTTGTTCTCTGTTTTGGGCTTTGTTGGGTGAGTTTTTTTGGAATTAGGTGGGTAATCTTCTTTTTGGGAATCCATTGGCTGTAAGTACATTAGTGAGAAGGTGTGTAGTTCGGTTTTTAGTGGTGTTGTTCGCATTACGCTAAACATTTTGTTCTGGAGATGAGTGTCTCGGCTACGGGAATTTGATCTGTGCCTGGTGGTGGTGTAGGAGAGTGCATGTAGATAGCGGCTTTGTAATGTGTTTTCCTTGCTGGTAGATGGGTGTGTCTAGGGAGCCTTGGATTTTTTTTTGTATACTAGACATCCTAGGAAGGGAAGTTTGATTTGTTCAGCTTCTGTTTTCCACTAGCTGAATTGTATTTTGGTGTAGGCTGTTGAGGTGTGTGAGGAAAGTGTGTTCAGTTTTTATTTCCGTGTGGCCAGATTATGAGTGTCATCTACGTATCTGAGGCCAGAGTTTTGGTTTGGATGATCATATTTTTCTAGAGCTTTCGTTTTCAAAAGTGTTCCATGTAGAGGTTTGCGATGACAGTGAGAGGGGTGATTCCAATGGGTGCCTCACCTTCTATTTGTTTATGTAATTTTTGAGACCATTGGTGAGGATGAGTATGTATTGGATAGGCAGTGGTTGGTAAGACTAGGATGTACTTGGGGGGCGGGTTGTATTTGTTTTGGATGGCTGTCAAGGCTTCTTTAACGGCACTTGGGTGAAGGAGGGAATATGATCATCCTGAAGCTCACATAAGTAGGGTCGGCATGGGTTTGTAAGTTTTGTTTCTTTATGAATCTCAATGAAGCTGGGAATAGAGTTTCCTTACCTGTGCAGTTGAAGGATCTGCAATAGGTTCTGTATTGTTTGGCGAGAATTTGCTAAGATGTTTGTTAGAGGTGAGCCTATGGAGCTGGACTATTCGGTCGTATGTGGGGTTGACTTCCTTTGGTTATATTCTTGGTGCAGAGACCATACAGTTGGGCATCTGGATGGTTTTTCTCTGGGGTATGTAGTATATCTTTGTTTTTGGAATTCTATCAGCTGGATGGGGGAGGCTTTATTTTGGCGTTTGGTGGTTTTGTCTAGGGTAAGGTGGTTGAGTGGGGTCAGTGTCATATGGGGTTTGTATGTGGGGTTTGGGAGATAAGGTTGGTTTATACTTGGTTTGGTAGTGCGCGAGGTCATGTATTACAGTAACCACTGTTAGAATTTGCCCTTACAGTCTGCTGGTAGGATTATTATGCTGGGAGTCTTCTTTCAGTATCGTAGTGCAGTTATGTTCTCTCTTTTGGATAAGTTTGCTTTTTGGGTGGTTTGCCTAGTCGCAGAGCGATGTTGGTGATTTCGAGTCTGATTCTGTTAGCGATCATCAGGGTGGTTTTGGTCAGGCTGGTTTCAAACTTCCGCATATGATTGGTTTCTGTGGGGATGTGTTTGGAAGCAACAGCAAAGTTGAATTCCTTCTCGAAAGGGACATTGGTTTTCGGCTTCAGTGAGGATTCTTTGTCTGAGAATGTTGTGCACTGTTTGTTTCATGTGTGGCTGTGAGGGGGAGGAGTTTGTTTCTGGTGTATGTTGTATGTTTTTTCTGAGCTTCTTCGGGTATTCATCTATGTCATTGTAGTTGTGGCTTTTAAAAGTTGTAGCAAGTTCTCAGCAGAATCTCATCTGGCCATCATCAGGCTTCTGTATTAGTTTGGTATGTTATTAATGTATGTATCTGTATGTAATGTATTGTTAATGTATGTATACTGTGTTAAGTTTGTTTGTATGTATATGGCATTTTGTGATGTTTTAGACCACACAGTACAACTTAAGATACAGGAAGCCTGATGATGGCAAGACGAGAACTGATCTGCTGATAACCGTTTGGGCTCACAACTTATAAAGGCACTAGACAATGACGTGGGATTAGATAACCCGAAGTGAAGCTAGAACGGAACACGATCGTAGAGTACCTTGTAGTTGAAATACGCAAAGCTATAAAGAGAAATAGTGAATCTTATATATATATATATATATATATACTCTATATATATATATATATATATATATATATATATATATATATATATTATATATATATATTAATATTTCGTGGTTTTTTCAATAAATAGACGGCTGGGCTTAATTATTTTTTTTGAACCTTGAAAAAAGAGGGGCTAGGCTGCTGGGGGTGACTTAATTCCTCCCTTGCATCCTTGGGTGGGTTGGGCAACATCAGTTTCGATGTTGAACCTCGATGTTGGGGGCAATTCATATCAGGGAGACTTCACCACGTATGCTTTTCCTTCTCCCTTGCTCGGCACGGGTGTTTTAGAGCATCACCATGGATTTGGCGGGCAGCCAACATTGTGGCCAGCCAGCGGCTTTCCCTCACCGGGAGGCCGGTGGAGAACTCGGCTTCAGTGCTCCTGTCGCTGCTTCTTTGGCGCTTTTGAAGAGTAAAGACTAATTATTTGTGTAAAAATGACGTCGGCTCAAAAACAAAAAGAACTCCCCTGGCCGCAAGAGGGCAGCCACATAGGGGAGGTTAAGTGCCTCCAAGGGGCTGGCACCATTGAATCAGGCCACAGGGATAAGGCATCGGATCAGTCGCCTATCGACCACATTTAGCTGGTGGGCAGGCAGACAGGCACGAAGATGCTTTGCCTGGGGACCAGTGCAGCTGACGGCAGGTCCTCTTTCCTGGTACTAGCGAGAGCTCGATCATGCCAAAGGGACAAGGAAGCACAAGGTTCCCCAGCTGGGGATAAGGCCCTCCGCTCATGGAAGCCTACTCAAAACCTGTTGGCTGGGCAGATGCTCTAGATGAAAAGCAAGCCACGAGGTGGCATGTCCTCTGCCAATCAAAAAGGAGGCCAGGCACTGAGTTTTGAGGACTTCTTTCCCCACAGTCCCTTCCAATGTGAACCCCGGGGGCACCAGGAGACCTGCCGAGCAAGTGGGATGCAACCACCCTGCGATCATGGAAATAGGGAGGCGAGGTGATGGGCAGTGCTGTTTCGCTGACTGGAGGAGAGGAGTCGGAGGCCACCCATCCCTTTCCACCCCTCGGTCCAGGCTATTCCCTGCCCCTATGCATCTCCAAATCACCAGCAGCTAAAAAAACTGCAGCGGATGGGCTCAGGCCAGAGAACGCCTCGGCAGGTGGCTCGCTCGGAGAGACGCATGGCAGGCTGTTGCCTTGCCTCCTGGTCCAGGATGGATGGGCAATATCACTGCCTCGGGTGGCCTACTCGTGGCCTTTGGGTTCCAGGCTGGCGGGGATTGGGAAAGAAACCAGCATGGGGTCAGGCCGGCTTTCTTTCACTTGGCAAGGTGGGGCGTGCACACCGCGGCTTGCTTTCCAGTTGCCGCTTTCAGGCTCTGGTGGGCCTGACAGGAATGAGCAAGAAGGGTCAGCAGGGAGGCGCTCAATGTCCAGACAGGGGGCCCACCTGTCAGCTGCGCTGGGATTCCAGGGTGATACTCTTCAATGCTCTGCCCAGGTGGCCAGCAGATGGCGGGGCTGAGTGCTTCTCCAGGTAGGCCGATCCTGCACTGTGGATTTGCCTCCACATAGGGTTAGCTGCCTCTTGGGCAGGGAGGCTTTGTTGTAAGGTAGTAGGGCAGTGTTTTTTAAATTAAATTGTGTTAAAAAGAATTGGCTTGGCCTTTGAAGGCAAAGGGAAGACGACGACAAGGCAGCGTGCCTGAGCTGAGTTGTTCCCCACTGGGGCTCCAATTGCACGGAGGAGCCCTGGGCTGGGCTGTGCAGTGGGCTGCACGAAATGCCGCAGCATTGCTCTAATGCTGCTTTGCTGCAGCAGGGAGAAGGGAAAGGCAATGGTGGAGTGAGTTTCCTGATATGAAGTGTCCCCAACACCAAGTCAATGCCAGGCAGCACATAATCTGGGTATGCAAAAAAGTAACTTCCTATGGCAAGCCCCTCTGCATTCCGTCTCTCATTTCAGCATGTTTAATATAGGCCTAAATTCTGGGCAGAGGGGCTGTATTTGATTTATTCGATAAACCATGCTGGGCCTTCCTTTTTGTGGAGGCGTATTGGCTTGGAGAAACAGGGTATTATATATATATATATATTAATACTATTATATATATTATATATATATATATATATATCTATATATATATTATATTAGTATTATTTGTTTTCTGAGGTTTTCGCGAGTAATTTGTATATGTGGCATCTGGTTCTTCGGTTTTCGCCCGCGTAGAATTGGATAAGTATCTTAGGCAGACGTTTCGATGAAGTCTCATTCATCATCTTCATGGCTTGTTTCTTCAGCTCTGTGCTTCTCTAGAGCTAATGTGAGCTTGCAGCTGCTTCTTCCTTTAACTGTAGTGGGGGTGTGACTTCGATGGTGGGGGTTTGGCTGTGTTCTGATGGTAGGGGGCGTTGGCTGTGTTTCTGATTGGCTTGGGGGTGTGTTTGCTTAGGTGGGGGCCTGGCTGTGCTCAAGGTTAGTCTTAGTTTGCTGAGGGGGGTTTGAGCTGGTGAGCTGTGATCTTGTTGTTTGGCTTCGTGTTCGTGGTCGTGCCACATCTTTCATGGTGGTATTCAAGTTTGCTTCTTGTTGGGTCAGAGGGGTTTGGGAAGTGGGTAGTGGTGCACGCTGCAGTATGGCTTATGCGCCAATTCTATGCGGGAGAAAAGCCCCGAATAACCAGAGATCCATATATCTATATATATATATATAATTAGGATTGATTTATATATTATAATATAGCTATTATTAATATGTGTGTGTGTGTGTGTGTGTGTGTGTGTTGTGTGTTGTGTGTGTGTGTGGTGTGTGGGTGGTGCGCGTTTCGCTTTCCTCGGGTATTATCCCATGTCATGTTGTAGCTTGTGCTTTTAAAGTTGTAGCAAAGTTTCAGCAGATCTCATCTGCATTATCAGGCTTCTGTATGGAGTTTGTATGGAGTTTATACAATATAAATTATATATATATATATACACATATACATAGACATATATATATATATATTATATATATAGCTATATATATATATATACACATATACATATACATATACATAGCATATAACACTATGTCTACGCATAACACATACATACATACATACATAATACATACATACATACAGTTATACAGTATACCTATAAATACATATACATATACATATACACTATAACATATACATATACATTATACCTATACATATACATTATACATAACATATACATATATTATATTATAGTATATTATATATATATAATATATATAATAGTAACTATGCAGTTCAGCTTCCTTCGGGTATTATCCATGTCATTGTAGTTGTGCTTTTAAAGTTGTAGAACGTTCAGCAGAATCTCATCTGCCATCAATCAGGTTTCTGTATGCGAGTTTGTATGGAGTTTTACAACTCCATACCAGAAGCTGATGATGGCAAGATGAATTCTTGCTGAAACATTGCTACAAACTTTAAAAAGCATTACATATGACATGGCATAATACCTGAAAGGAAGCTGAACTGCATTCATGTACGTACCCCGCCCCGCGAAACTTAAATATATATATATAATTATATTATATATATATATATATATATATAATATATATGATATGTGTGTGTGTGTGTGTGTGTGTGTGTGTGTGTGTGTGTGTGTGTGTGTGCTGTGTGTGTGTGTGTGTGTGTGTGTGGTGTGTGTGTGTATTACAGACAACTCAATACCGAAACCTATGATGGCAGATGAGATTCTGCCGAAATGTTGCTCAATTTAAAAGCACACTACAAATGACATGGGTATAATACTCGAAGGAAACTTGAACAGCATACATGTAAGTACCGCGAAACTTAAGAAAAATATATATATACTTATATATGTATGTATGTATTATATTTGGTTTGGCGGGTACTTACATGTATGCTGTTCAGCTTTGTTCGGGTATTTCCACAGTTCCCAATGTCCTCCATTGTAGTTAGTGGCTTTTACTAAGTTGCAGCAATGTTTCGGCAGAATCTCATTGGCCATCATAAGCTTTCTGTATGAGTTCGTTTGACAAATCGAAGGAAGCTGAACAGCATAATATTATATTTATATCATATATGGATGCTTTTGTTTTTTCGGGTTTTTCTCCTGCGTAGAAATTGGAAAGTATCTTTGGCGACGTTTCGACGAAAATCTTCCATTCGTCATTCTTCAGGCTTGTGTCTTCGGCTTGGGTTTGGCTCTCGAGATAATGTAGCTTGCCAGGCTCATTGCTGCAACCAATGAGAACACACCCCCAGCCAATCAGAAACACAGCCAGCCCCCTTGGGCCAATCAAGTTACACCCACTGGCAGTTAAAAGGAAAAAACAGCTGCAAGCTCAGAGAAGCAGAAAACTGAAGACACAAGCTGAAGATGACGAATGAGATTTGTCGATAACGTCGCAAAATACTTACCAATTTTTACGTGGGAGAAAACTGAAATAGCCAAAAGATCCACATACAAATACCGGAAACTGAGAAAACAAATATATATATTATACCATAGATGATAGATATAGATATAGATATAGATATAGATATAGATATAGATAAGATATAGATAGTAGATATAGATATTAGAAGATATAGATTGATTAGATAAATAAGATATAGATATTAGATATAGATATAGATTCTCTCAAAGCCCCAGAGGACCAAGAAACTAATCAAAGAGATAAGTAACCTGGAATTAAGGAGAAACTTTCTAACAGTGAGGACAATTAACCAATGGAACAGTTTGCCTCTGGAAATCATGAGTGCTGCATCACTGGATAATTTTAAGAAGAGTCTAGACCACGGGTGTCAAACTCACATCACATTGCTGTCATGTTGTCATCATGTTTCATGATGTTTTTTCCATTTGTGGAGCTGAGGTGAACATGGCCTATGTGTGACCCATCCGGCCCAGTGGAAGCCAGTTTGACATCCCTGGTCTCAGCAGCCACTTATCTCAAATAGTGTAGATTCTCCTGCTTGAACAGTGGGCTGGAATAGAAGACCTCCAAGGTCCCTTCCAGCTTATTCATTCTAGATAGTCTAAATATAGTATTTGCTAAATAGGACTGCATAAGTTCAGACAGCTCTTGTCTATGTTATTTTCTCATCATTTGGATCTCCAGGACACTGTGAACTATCCAGGCATCACTTTAGTTCTTGAAAAAAAGAGCAATCATTTATAATTTGATCCTTCATAAGATTTGAGGTTTGTATTAAGGTTTGTATTAAGGTTTGTATTAAAAGGATTTGCTTGATCAAGCAAAGGATCTGAAACAGAAGATCTCTCTCACCGATCTGGAAGAAGATTAATCAGGTATGAGATAGAATGAAAAGTAATACTATCACTCCCAGAACTTTAGTTTAAATAGTGATATTTTAATACATGAAGCAAGAAAATAATATTTGAAATAAACTGTTATTATTTGTATTTATTTCTTATTTACTAGTATTATTTCTCCATATAATCATCACATAATTAGCCATACACATCTGCTAATGATGACAAGCTTTTTAAAACCATTATGAAAGAACTTTATCCTGACATCCAGAAGTGTTTCTACCTGTTAATATGATCAAACAAATTCATATGAAAGTATTCCTTCAATTTTAGGAAAAGAGAAATTGCATGGTGCCAAGTCTGGATATGCAGTGGGTGGAATTCATGAAGATGAAATCCAACTTCAGAATAGCTTCTTGTGTGGGTTGTGAGGTGTAAGCTTCATTTTATTTTTTTCAGGGGAAGCTTTGTGATGATCTTCAATTGATTGATGTTTCATTCCTAGGTTAAAATTATGTTTTGTTAGCTTTCACAAATTCCTCACTGTCATTTGCTAGCATGCTGGCAAATTTTCCAGCAAATTTCAATTGCTTCAACTTTTCTCACATGAAACTCTTGTCACAAGACATCCATTTCATTTTTGATCACACAAATCAATTCTTTCCAATTCACCATCTATAAAATATTTTGGCCCAGAAAGACACTGTCCTCAGGAAAAGCTCAATCACGATTCATTATTTAAAGCCCAGTGACAAGAACTTCCTGCTTCCAGTTTTTATTTTATTTATTTCTTGTTATTTATTTGGTTTGTCAATCACTTACAAGATAATAGGTATAAGTATAAACATGAGTAAGAATACAGGAAATAAGTACAAATAAATGGGGACAATAGGACAGGGATGGGAGGCACAATAGTGCACTTATGCATGCCCCTTACAGACCTCTTAGGAATGGGGTGAGGTCAATAGTGGGTAGTTTGAGGTTGAAGGAGTGGGGGTTTGAGGATGTAACAACAGAATCAGGTAGTGCATTCCAGGCATTCAACCACTCTGTTGCTGAAGTCGTACTTTCTGCAGGTTAACATTGAGTTTGTATCTGTTGTGTACTCTTGTATTGTTGTGGTTGAAGCTGAAGTAGTCATTGACTGGTAGGACATTGTAGCAGATAATTTTGTGTAATATGCTTAAGTCCAACCAAAGGCGGCGTAGTTCAAGATTGTCCAAGCCCAAAATTTCAAGCCTGGTTTTAGTGTGAGATTTTAAAAACATTCAAACATGTATACTCACTAATTTGACAGAAAATTCTGATGTACAAACAAAGAAAGTTTATTAAAAATGTGTTTGCAAAGGCAGGCCTTCCCATCCCTTCCCATCCCAAAGTGGATTGAGATCATGAAGCGCAAAATCCCATATTCAAGCAATACATTTATACCCTTACACAATGCATGCCACACCTAAGAAGCCCTCCCAACTTCCCCTTATTATCTTAAACCATACTATAAGCTAAACTATAAGCTAAAGGGTCAACATGACATTTTCTTTTATGCAATGGATGTCTTACCTTGTTTTGCTTCTGGACTTTGCTTTGGGTGGATGTCCCTATCTTATTTAAGCCCATGTCACACTGCCCAACGGATGCAAAAAGGACACAGCGGACGAGCAAAATGTTCCATCCGTTGTTGGTTTTTATCCGCTCTCAAAAGGGGCAAAAATTAGCATAACCGGAGCAGATAACACAGACGCGTGGAGGACGCAGGGCGGATGCAAAGCGGATGCGGAATGGAAGCCCAGCGGATGGAAGTAGAATGGGAGCGGATGGCACGTCCGCTCGGCTTTCGGGGGGCCGCAGCAAGTGGCGCGGAACGGATGAAGCGGATGCAGAGCGGAGCGGAACGGATGAAGCGGATGCACAGCGGATGCACAGCGGAAGCCTAATGGATGCCTGGCGTTAATTGCGCATGCGGGGAGGATGCATTGCATCAGCCCACGGATATAACGGAAGCAGCTCGGAAGCAGGTCGCCATTCATAGGAAAGACCTGCTACCGGACGGATTGGCTGCCTCTGCCTTGCCTGCCCTGCATGTCTGCTGCAAGCCTTGCTAGAGCCTTGCTGCAACCTCCCTGCCAGCCCCCTGCCAGCCTTGGTTCCTGCCAGCCTCCCTGCCAGCCAGCAACCCCACAACCATGCAGAAGCACAGCAAGCCTCAGCCATCTGCTGCCAGCCCTGGCAAGAGGGACAGGGCTACCATCCCGCCCCCTGGCCCTCACTTGGTTCTCCTGGGGCTTCTGCAGCACGAGCTCCTCACTTCTGGGGCTGGCGCTTCTGCTGCTTCTGCTTCTGGAGGAGCTGATGAACAAGCACTCCAGCACACCAGCCACCTCCACAGCACCTGGACCCTTCACCCCTGAGACTGAGCGACCAAGAGGAGTGCCAGAGACTCATTTTTTGTCTTATAGCTTGTTTTGTTAATAAGTCTATTTTTGATTCACACACTTGCTTCATTTCTTTTTTTTACTAAAGTCTTGGTGGAAACTTTTAGAAATGGTTAAGAGCCTTGCTGCTTGTGGATGGGTAAGATAGCTTTGGGATGGGTAGGATAGCTGTGATGGGTATAGCTGGGATGGTTAGGATAGCAGTGGGATAGATAAAACCTCCAGTGCAAGCATAGTGGGACTGTATGGTCCACCCTCCCAGGTGCCATACCTATGGCCCTTTATTATCAATAACGATATAATCAGTCATCCACACATGTCAACATAAACACCAACTCTTTATTAAATGCCCTGTTCATTGTGACCAACCAAACATACATGGCCCAATCTCATCCGTGTGAATAAGACAGGCTGAAGGAAGCATCCATTAAGCATTTACCATCCTGTCTTGCACTCCACTGCTCCAGCTGGGGAGTTGCACCAGTGTTTTCAGGAGGTTGCACTGCTTCTTCGCCTCATGTGAGGCTCTGTTGGGGCCTTGCACATCCTCAGTGTCGTATCAGGTTTTGCCCTTGCCTCCATTCCCCAGGCTCATGTCCCCATTGCTTTGTTGACGGTCCACAAGCCTGTTCTGCAAGACTGGGTAGCGGGTGCGCATGAGATTGTGCAGGATGCAGCAAGCTTCCAGATCCTCCTCATGGTCTCTGGGCTATGCTGCATGTTGGTGAAGTACCTGGACACTGTTGGCCAGGATGCCAAAGGTGTTCTCCACCACCCGCCTTGCCCCTGGACAGCCTGTAGTTGAAGATCCTCTCTTCACGGGTGAGGTATTTGGAGGTGTAGGGCTTCATGAGGGTAGGTTGTGGGAAGGAAGGCAATCATCCCCCACGATGAAGTAGGGCACATCTTGCTTGTCGTTGGGCAGCGGGTCTGGATCTGGAAGCCCCACATGAGCTGGCCTTCCAGCCCTCCTTGAGGTGCCTGGCGATGTATACCTGGGCATCTCAAGATGCCGTTGCCTGAAGCATCGATGTACATGAACTTGTAGTCAGCATCGACCATGGCAAAGAGGATGATGCTGAAGAAGCCCTTGGAGTTGTGATAAGTGGACCCTGGTTGGCTGGAGCTTTGCAGGCCATGGGCTTGCCATGTTGGCTCCTCCTTGTATTCTTCGATGATGGCGCACCACTTCTCTGACCACATGCTGATGGTGTTGTGTGGCAACCCTCCAGCCGTACTGCATGCTCTCTGTAGGTGGTCCTGAGGCCCAGGTGGTGCAGAGTGAGTGCCACCCTTGAGGCCAGGGTCCAAGCTGGGCCGGAAGTTGGTGTTTGTCTTGGTCAACATGGGTGTCAGCCGCTGCAGCAAGTTCGTCAAACATGGCTGGAGGCATCCTCATGAAGTTCTGGAACGCCCGAGTGTCTTCGCTCATGAGCTCCACCATCAGCTTGTTGTACGTCCGTCCTCTGCTCTTCTGGCAAACCATCTTTGGACCCAGACTTTTTTTGGGTGGCTCCTTTTCTTCCCGTAGTAGAGTTCATAGAGCCTGTAGGATGGTTTCGCCACTGTTGCCAGAAAGATGGTGGCTGCCGAAAGGACTTTGTCACAATCCACAGTGGACATGACTGGATTGCTGTGGAAGAGGAAGAGTCAGATGAAGGCTGCAGAGGTCTGCACAGCTTGGCTGCTGTTCTGAAAGCAAGATGCAGGTGAGTTGCTCCCCCTTTTATAGGCAGTATAGGTGTCCCTTTGCATCCTCTAGGCATCCTCTAAGGCATCCTGTAGACATCCTTAATATCTGAGATGGTCCCCTCTGCGAACGTTTTTTTTCGTTTTAAACGCTTTGTTTCCGTGCTGCATTCGCTAGGCATCCGTTCTGCATCCGTTCTGCGTCCGTTCCGCTTCCTCCCTGTGTGAGCGGATGCGAGTTGCGCGGATGCGTAGCGGATGCCTAGCAGATATAGCGGAGTGCGTAACGGATGCGTAACGGATGCGTAACAGATGCGTAGTGGATGCGTAGCGGATGCAGAACGGACGAACTGGATACATTTTCCGCACAAAAAGTTTTGGGCAGCCGAAAACTTTTGGAGCGGATTAAACATCCATAAACGATGCTGGATGGATAGAGAGGAGCCAAACGGAGGCAAGAGTACATTGCGTTTTCCAATGGATGGCAAGCTTTTTTGTCCATTTTACATCCTCTTTGCATCCGTTGGTTCGGTGTGACATTGGCTTTACTTGTTGCCTGGCCCTGGGCGGATGTTCCTGTTTTCCAAGAAAATAGTAACAAGTCACCACATACTTTTAACTGAATACACTCTGGGGGTTTAGGTTGAGGGTTTTAATATGTAACAAAAGGAATGTTCTAGCTTCCTTCATTAGGCATAGTCCCAACATATTTTTTTTTCTCAAACTACTTTCTGTCAACTAAAATGAAACAACAGACACTAAAGAACACATCAGAGCTTCTTGGCTTTCAATACTGCCATCTTTTGGCAACCTATAACATTAAATGAATTACTTTTGTTTAAATTCTTGTAAACTGTGATCTCTCTCTCTCTCTTTCTCTCTCTGTGTGTGTGTGTGTGTGTATGTGTGTGTGTGTGTATCTAGAGCAAGGTAGGGTTTCTGTAATCATGTTGTTCATCATGCTGCCTAACAGGACTCTAAAGTGTTTGTGAAACTGATCTCAACTACATCACTGAAAGCCTCCATTTTTGCCTTTTCATGCTCTTAGAGATTTTTTAAAATGATATATGCTGTATTTTCTGGTCACAGTCCAAGGGAATCTTTTTGATGCGCTCCGTTCTATAAAATATTTTGGAATGTATCCATTCAACTATTTCAATGAAATGAAGGAGAGTCAACAACACCACCCCCAATCTCCTACCTCTTGAAGTTTGTTATCTAGCTCATTTGGGAAAATCTGTTTTAATAGGCTGGGTTATTTTCTACCACAGTAGAATTCTGATGACAAAACTCATCTTCCAATGACTTAGGAATCTCACAGGGAGAAGACAATCTGGGATCCAGTTTAATGAATATCAGTTTTATTCAACTATAAAAATTTTTTTTAGAAAAGTGGAATATAATTTCAGCTATAAAGAAAAAAAGGAATTTGGTTCTAATTCAGCAAACATTCTGTATTTTTGAACCCATTTGCCACAGAAAGCAAATGCTCTGTTTTTTCACCGACATAAATTAGGGTTCAATTAGATTATATTTATTATTTTGAACAATTTACATTGGGCAATATTTACAAATTTTAAAAATCCTTCATGGAACAAATATCTGTCTGGTATGTCTTTTTAAAAAAAAATTGACAAGAAAAATACAAGTTAAAAACCTTTGATTGTGTATGCATGCAAAGAAGCCTGTAATTTTAATATCACTCTAAAATGATAATTATCTCTGGAAAAGTACAGGGAATGTGGCCATATATTTATGAGGAATCTGATTTGGCATGTATCTTATAGGATTATATCTTTTTTACAATGATGAGATCAATAGAACTCAAATGCCAGTCCTTGACGTAATGGGCAGATGGTGATATTCATTGTTAAGGATTAGGAAATTTGGAATGATGATCACTTAAGGTAATTTTTTGGAGGAGAATATGCTGCACAATTATTGTCACTAATACCATCTCATTCATGCATTTTTTCTCAATTTCCTTTCCATATGAATATGTTTGCTTTTAAGTATATTACCAAATGCTGCATTCACAGTTGTCTGTATAATCCTTATGGAATCTAAGTTGCTTTTTATGTGATGGCTTATGTAATACTAATGGCTTTCCAAGAGAGCAGCAGATGAGTGCAAATGCATTGCAGCAACACAGAACAGCAAAAAAAGGAAACAGACTACCTGCCTATACAATATCTTTCAATATAATGGATGCTCACACAATTTTATCAATAGAGTGTGACCACTCAACCCACTGTAGCACAGCCAACACAAATAATGAAAAGGATAATACTACTACTCATCAAAAACAACTCAGGAAAAAAACTACTACAACTATATTGCACCACCGTGGCACACAAAAAAATTTAACATCTTAAGTAAACCAAAAGATCCAATAGCCCAAGAAAGAAAAACAGGAGTCATCTCTAACATACACTGTTACGACTACAGCAGCCACTATATAAGCAGACAGACAGAAGACGAACAGAGTGTATTCATGAATACTTAAGGCCCAGTCACATTGGCCGATGGATGCAAAACGTTAGTAAAAAGGACACAGCGGACGAGAAAAATGTTCCATCCGTTGTTATCCGCTTCTCAAAAGGCAAAAAATTTGCATAACCAGAGCGGGATAACACGGAAAGACGGGATGGGAGGACAACAGGCAGTGGAAAGCGGATGATCCACGAAGCCTAGCGGATGGAAGCAGATGAGCGGATGCAATCCGCAAGGCTCTCCGGACCGCAGCAAAGCAGATGCGGAACGATACGCGATGCAGACGAAGCTAGCGGAAGCCTAGGGAAGCCTAGCGGAAGCTACGTTCAGCGCCATCGAGGGTGCTTGATCAGACCCGCAAGATATAAAGGAAGCAGCTCCAAGCAGGTTCACCATCAAGGAAAGACTGCTCCAACACATGAATGCCTTGCAGCCTGCCCTGGCATGCCTGCCTGCAGCCTTGCTGCCACCTTGCTGCCCTGCCATCTGCCAGCCTCCCTGCCAGCCTCCTGCCAGCACCTCCCTGCCAGCCTTGCTGCCTGCCGTTGCCTGCAGCTCAGCCTGCCTGCCATGTCTGCTGCCACTTGGTGCCTGCTCCTGCAACCTGCTGCCAGACTTGGTGCCTGCCTTCCTGCCAGCCTCCTGCCAGCTGCCTGCCTGCCTGACAGCCGCCTGCCAGCCTGGTGCCGCCAGCAACCCCACAACCATGGGAAGAGAGAAAGCCTCACATCTGCTGCACCTGCAAGAGACAGGCCACCCTCCCACCCTGGCCCTCACTCTGTTCTTGCTGGGGCTTCTGTTAGCACGGCTCACTCTTCTGCGGCTGGCGCTTCTGCTGCTTCTGCTTCTGAGGAGCTGATAGATGCCGCTTTGCTGTCGTGCTTCTGCTTGTGCTTACTCTGCTTATCGCTTCTAGCGGTGTGCTTCTTGCTGATGCTGCTTCTGGAGAGCTGCTATGCCTGCTTCTGACGTTGGTGCTTCGGCTCGTGTTATCTGCGGATGCTGTTCTGGCGTGTGTTCTGCTTCTTACTCTGCTGAAGCTTCACCTCATCCTGCTGGTTCTGCTCGTGCTCCTAGTCCGCTCGTGTCCTGGTCTGTCGTCTCTGGTCTTGCTCGTCCTGTGGTCCTGCTGGTCCTGCCTTGTTCTGCTCGTCTGCTGGTCCGGCTCGTGCTCCTGTCCTGCTCGTGTCCTGTCCTGCGGTCCTGCTGCGCTGCTGTTCTGCTGGCACTGCTGGCGCTGCTGTTGCTTTACTCTGCTGATGATGATCCTGTCCTGCTGTGCTGCTGCTACGATCTGTCCTGATTCTCTCGG
>BHFT01035965.1:0-20345 GCA_004320025.1 Laticauda laticaudata | reverse complement strand
GAGCAACAAAAGAAGACCCAGACAATCAGCTGGGACTCGGGACGCAGAGAACAGATGGGGGCGGGGCCAGTCAGAGGTGGCATTTGCTGGTTCTCTGAACTACTCAAAATTTCCACTACCGGTTCTCCAGAACTGGTCAGAAACTACTGAATACCAACTCTGGTACTAACCCCTTTCCCTTCCTAAGTGTTTTTTTAGAAACAAGGTTAAGAATCCCAGAACTTACCCATAGTAGGGTGCTTCATGCAAGCTACAATTCAGTGTTTAAAAAAGAATCTGATCTATACATCGGATGTATAGAATCTGACCTATACACTCAAGCAGTAATGCCATGAATTAATATTTGGGAATATCATCTTTTGGGTATTCCCACACAGTTGTGTTTCCCGGGCCATTGGCTTCAATGAAGGAAAACCAGCAGAGGAAAAAATTACACTGAGAGTGAGAGACAAAGAATGGGGAGAGTGATCAAATGAGCAGTCGGTCAGAATGTGAAAAGATTCTACAAAAACAGGATTTATTTTCCTTACTGAACACTCATTGAAGGTGGACAAAGCATCCAGAACAATTTACGTGCAGAAATCTATTTCCTGCCACAGAGACATATTCTCTAATAAAATTGAAGCAACGATTCCCCCCAATCCAGAAAACTATCATGTGTATTGTCTCATGCAGAAGTGGTATTCAGCAGGTTCTGACCAGTTCTGGAGAACAGGTAGTGGAAATTTTGAGTAGTTCAGAGAACAGGCAAATACCACCTTTGACTGGCCCCCTCCACATCTATTCTCTGTCTCCCATTGAGTCCCACTTGATTGGCTGGGTCTTCTTTTATTGCCCTGCACAGGAGAACGGAGCTGGAAAGCAGGTAAATCTACCACCAGTGGCAGAAAAAAAGCAAATGAAGCTTCTCTCATAACTTACTTGATTCACCTCTTTGGCAGGACAAGTGCATAAGATGATAATGTATAAGAGTTATCTAGTCTGGAGTAGGCAGCTCTTATCTCTGGCTTCCTAATGTGAGTATTAATATTGATCAACATGTTATGGGCCTTACAAATGCCTCTCTTCTGCTTATCTCCAATAACAGTGATAAAGTGATATACACAAGAGGCATAAAAGAGACTATAAGAAGAGGTTACTGGAGAACATCCTTATTTTTTTTTTAATCAATAAGATGAACAGGACAATGCTATTTCAAAACTGAAATGGCTGTGAAAGTCTGACTCACAGACGAACACAATACAGAAGCCTGATAATGGCAGATGAGATTCTGCTGAAACGTTGCTAGAACTTTAAAAGCACAGCTATAATGACATGAGAAAATACCCGAACAAAGCTGAATATCATACATGTAAGTACCTGCGAAAACTTAAGAATATATGAATCTCTGGTTCTTTTAAGTGACTTCCCTCCTTGTGTTTTCTTCATTGCGTTTTCAACATTCATAATTATATCTTATCCTTCTAAGGCATCTGTAAGTGGAAGCATGGAGAAAGCACAAACTACTTAAAAAAAATAGCAGGATGGATAAAATATTCATGACTGGTTTCTCCTTTTTCTACTGTTTATTTCCTCTTCATTGCAAAATAAGAGATGCATTCTGCAATGAAAAAAGATATAGACAACATCACTTATTTTTCGTGGAAAGTGATGCTGGCTCTGATTGTGGTCTGCCATCATGTGAGTTTATGCTTTAAGATATATGTAGCATTGTAGCTAAGGCTAAACGCATATTAAGTTGAATGACTGTGTCATGGATCCTGAAGAAACTGGGAGATTTTCTTTTCTTTCTTTTTTAAAGAGGAAGAAAAACAAGGGAAAAGGTGCTCTAGGTTGGGAAAGAAGCAATGAGACAAGTCTTTTTTCTATTCTAATTTGCTCTTCAAACTCTGATTTATTCTGAATAATTGCCACAATGCAGCTGAAATCACTTAGAAATTATCCATGGCCAGGTGTGTTTGCATAAAAAATTGAAAATGCTCATACAACACCTTTTACTGAATAATTGAATTGATACATATTCTGGGTCTCACACTACATTGAATCCTCACCGAAACAAATGGGTTATGTTTACTCCCCCTCCTCCCCAAAAAATCATGGAGGATTGCACTGACAATCCTGGCTTGAATCTTGTGCATGTTTGTACATGAGCCACTGTGGCATAGTGGTTAGACTGCAGTACTGCAGGCTACTTCTGCTGACTATTGGCTGCCTGCAATTTGGCAGTTCAAATCTCATCAGGCTCAAGGTTGACTCAGCCTTCCATCCTTCCAAGGTGGGTAAAATGAGGAGCTACATTTTGGGGGGCAATAGGCTGACTCTGTAAAACCACTTAAAGAGGGCTATAGAGAGGCATATAAGTTTAAGTATTATTGCTATGTAAATAAATTATAATTACAGGTTTGTAATTGATTGGGTTTCCATGGGTTGTATGAAGACTGCAAGGGAGTAGTCTGTATAGTAAGCAACTTAAAAATAGACTCTGAAAGCAGGTTTCTATTTTCTTCTGTTGAATGTGAAGCAAATAATATTTTAGGGACTCTGGTGTTATAATGCAGATGTGTTCCAAAGTGTGGCATTTGGAACACAGGTGTGAAGTTGGTTTGAGTTTGATGGTACGTGGTATTTGTATGTCATTTTTTAATAACCTGATTGGCAATGAATCCTCTGTAGAGCAAGAGAATTAAGCAGGATATGGAAGGACTAGTCATGGCAGAACAAGAGGGAACTGCCAATGTTTTCATAACTGATCATGTCCAATGACTGTTCCAAACAGAGCATTACTATCTCACTTTTTCCCTTTTAGTTTAGCTTTAGGTCCCCCCCCCCCAATNTCCCTTTTAGTTTAGCTTTAGGTCCCCCCCCCCCAATGCTTTATTGGAGTTTTTCGGTTATACATATTACTTATTAGACAGTACTGTGACATTATATATACATTTATGCGTTCTATCCAATACTTTCAATACATACTACTTCCATACCATCACATATATTATATACGTTATTTACATTTTTTATTATTATATCTATTGTCAATCCAGATGTAGCATGATTCCCATTTTGCATAGTATTCCATGTCTGCTTTCCCTTTTAGTTTAATAGTTATTTCATCCGTTTCCATGCACTCGTAGATTTTTTTTAATTGTTAAGCCTTTAAGTGGTGTGGAGTTTTTCTTCCAATACTGTGCATAGGAAATTCTTGCTGCTGTTAATACATGTAACGTAAGATATTTTACCTTTCTGTTATAATTTTTATTATTATTCCTAAGAGCTTTATGTTTTTGTTTTATCCTGCTTTTATTATTTTTTATAACTCAGGGCAGTGAACATACCTAATACTTCTTCCTATTTCCTCCATAACAGCAACCTTGTGAGGTGGGTTGGGCTGAGAAACTGACTGGCCCAAAGTCAGTTTTCATGCCAAAAATGGGGCTAAATGGAACTATACTCATAGTTTCCTGGTGATTGCCCCAAAGTCAGCCAGTGGCTTTCATGCCTAAGGTGGGACTAGAACTCACACTCTCCTTGTTTCTAACCTGGTGCCTTAAGCACTAGACCAGAGGTCTCAAAACTTGGCAACTTTAAGACTTGTTGACTTCATTTTTATTTTTTTAATTAAATTTTATTTAATTTGATTTGTCAATTGCTTACAAGATAATAGGTATAAGAATAAACATCGTTATGAATACATGAAACGGATACATATAAGAAAAATAAAAGAAACAAGAGGACAGGGACATTAGGCACGTTGGTGCGCTTATGCACGCCCCCTACAGGCCTCTTAGGAAAGGGGGGAGGTCAATACCAGACAGTCTAAGGTTAAAGTTTTTGAGGTTTGGGGAAGAAACCACATGGTCAGGTAGAATGTTCCAGACATTGACCACCCTGTTGCTGAAGTCGTATTTCCTGCAATCAAGTTTGGTGCAATTTACCTTGAGTTTGTATCTATTGTTTGCTCTTGTATTGTTATGGTTGAAGCTGAAGTATTCATTGACAGGTAGGACATTGCAATGTATGATTTTATATACTCTACTTAGATCGGACCGAAGACAGCATAGTTCTAGGTTTTTCTAGGTCTAGAATTTCGAGTCTGGTGACATAAGGTATTCTGCAACAAGTAGAGGAGTGGAGAACTCTTCTGGTGAAATATTTTTCGACTTTCTCAACTGTGTTAATATCAGATATGTAATTTGGGTTCCAGACTGATGAGCTGTGTTCAAGTATTGGTCTAGCAAATGTTTTGTATGCTTTAGTTAGTAGTGTGATATTACCAGAGAAAAAGCTACGTAGGATTGGGTTAACAACACTTTAGTACCAGCAAAGTACCAGCAAAGAGGGGAAAACAAACTCCAGAGAAGTTCCAGAGACAGGAAGTCTAGTCCTGCCAAGAATGTAATAAGGGTTAACAGAGAGGCAGTTTCTGTAAGCAACACCAGAATGTTTCCTTCCTGCCTTCCTTACAGGACTAGGCCAGAAATTTCTTCTAACAACCGATTCTCCAAACTGCTTAGAATGTTAACAACCGGTTCTAGCAAATAGGTGCGAACTGGTAGAATCCCACCCCTGAACATCAGGGATGGTGGGATAGAGACATGCAGTAGGTCCATCAAGTAGCATGGTCCTTCATGGTCCTCCTCAAATTCAATGGAGGGTATTTTCATGTGATGAACCAAGCTATTGCTTCTTCGATCCGCACAATCTCCCTTTCTCTGGTGGCTTTGCCTCTCATCTTTCAGTTCAAGAGCTCATGATAACATCCATGGAATTCTCCCTTGATATTTTCTTCCCCACAACAGCAACCATATGAGAAAGACAGAAGGACTGCGTCTGGCTCAAAGTAGTCAATTAAGTTTTGTGTCATCTGGAAATGGATCTCCCAGTCGTAGTCTAACACAGGGGTCCCCAACCTGTGGGCCATGGCCTATTGGCCACCAAGCTACACTCATGGTCCCACTTGCATGAGTGTTGCTGTGAGTGTCACAGGCACTCAGGGCCCCACTCACATGGGCACTTGCAGCCTTTTCGTGTGAGCATCACCACAAGTGTTGAAGGTGCTTGTGGTCCCACTGGCATAAGCAATGAGTGTCTGCATATGTCAGTGGTGGTATTCAATTTTTTTTACTATCAGTTCTGTGAGCGGGGCTTGGTGGGCATGGTGTGGCATGGTGGGCATGGCTTGGTGGGTGTGGCAAGGGAAGGATACTGCAAAATCTCCATTCCCTTCCCACCCCACTAACTTGCTTTCCAGCTCCATTGTCCTGTGCAGGGCAACAAAAGAAGACCCAGCCAATCAGCTGGGACTTGGGAGGCAGAGAATAGATGGGGTAGGGCCAGTCAGAGTAGAATTGGCCAGTTCTCTGAACTGCTCAAAATTTCCACTACCAGTTTCTGCTCCACAAAACCTGTCAGAACAGGCTGAATACTACCTCTGGTATGTGTGCTTCTGCCCGTGCATACACCTGCCCTCCCACAAACCAACCATACCCTATTTCGCTCCTCCCCTCACTCTGCACCACCAACATGGAAACATTGGGGAACTCTGGTCTAACACATTAACTAGCATCCCACAGTGATGTATATACAGGTAGTCCTCGACTTACAACCACAACTGAGTCCCCAAAATTTCTAAGTTCTAAGCCAGGCAGTTAAGTGAGTTTTGTCTCATTTTATAACCTTTTCTTGCCACAGTCATTAAGTGAATCATGCAGTGAATCCCATTGACTTTGCTCATGGGAAGCCACATGCTTCTCACAAGCTTGAGGCTATAAATGGTGATCACATGACCCTGAAACAGTGCAACCATCATAAATACGTGCTAGTTGCCAAGCCTCCAGTTTTGATCACATGACCATGGGGATGCTGCTATGGTACTGTAGGAAGTTAGCAGCCACCCCTCTCCTAGAAGAATGAAATATTTTGAGAAATATTAAAAAGGCAGAAAATTATATTTCCCTGGAGGGAGAAAGCAGCTCCCACCTTCCTTAATAGCCCACAGCAAATGTCAGCACTTAAGAGATAACAAGATAGCTAGCTTTATTCATAAGCATATACCCTCACACAAGTTCCAACAAAGGTAGGATTAGCCCTCAGCCACAATAGGAATTGCCCAACGCCCCTTCATGGCATCAGCAGTCCAAACTGCAATCAAACTTAGCTCAGACAACCTACAGAGTCAGCTATGACCCCTACATAACCCCTACAATAGCTAATAGAATACATGTTCTTGCACAGGAACAGGAAGTTCAAGTGCAAAGCACAAGACTAGATATAACCACTACCTCTCACTCTCAACTCCATGTCCAATCAATCTTAGCTCAAATTCCTAGGATTTGTCCATGGGTTGGGAGTCTGAAAACAGCCAATAGAATACATGTTCTTGCACAGGAACAGGAAGTTCAAGTCCAAGAAACACTTCCCACTCTCAACTCTATGGGGTCAGCTACTGAGAACCATGTGCTTGGTGATTCTGTCAATCATTAACCCATCTTTCCAATCTGCCCCCATGTTTCCAGATCTTTCTCCTAGCTTGGAATTGAACCAGATGGATATTTCTTCTAACAGTATAAGTGTGAAAAACAGGTCGTATGCCACTTTTTTCAGTGCTATTGTAATTATACATGGTCCCTAAACAAATGCTTGTGAGAGACTACAGGTGTACTCTGCTGAAATATAGGTAGGAAGAACTGTACAAAGGCCTCATTTGTAAAAGGAAGGGATCACTGCAAAACTGAATCTGAATTGTAAAAATAGGGGAGTCTTTTCAGGAACTGTTTGAACTAGTGGCTATTTTCAAACAAGTGATTTAACATTGCCACTTGAAATGATTTCACCGTGCGTGGTTTTGCTGCAAGCTATTTACAATTAAAATTCAAATAAGGTCAGGTTATCATCAGCTATTTATGAAACAGAAAGAATCTTAATTTTGGTTTTGTTTTGTCAACACAAACCAAGCAAAGAAAAGGATTCTCAATTCTTTTAATTGCAGAAGGGGGGGAGAGAATTACAACAGCTGGATAGAATAACAAAAACGATCATTATTCATTTGGGTGCTATCATTACACAGAAAAATAAGGTGCTCTCCATTCTGGGAGATATTTCTTTCTAATCCCATAAAAGAATCTGTCTTTGATTTCAAGTGGAATTCCTGCTGTGCAAGGTTGCAATGCAAATCTAATTTGTGTGCAACAAAACCAAATGGGTTGAAATGAACTCTGCATTCCAAAGATGTTTTTTGTTTAAGCATTGCCTTTCCTCATCTTTATAATGAATGCACAATCAAGTTATACTTCAATGGGGGGGGGGATAAGAACAGTAAAAGAAAAATTGGGCAACAAGGGAACGATAATAGAAGAGAATATTTGCTATCAAGGATTGTTGTCTGTTGCTGGCAAAAAGCAAGATGTAGGGAGGACATGAAATGCTCACAAGTGTGCTGAATTATTTGAGGAGGAAAAACAATGGGAGAAATGATGAATCAGATCGGACCAGATGCCTGTCTGATCCAGCATCCTGTTTAGACAGTTTTCACATCTTCTCCAGTAGTCTATACCTAAATAAACTGGGATTAACACCAGACAAAAATCAAACAGAAAACAATACCCTTGCCAAAGAACTACTGAGGATCACACAACCCTGGGACACTGCAACCATTGTAAATATATGTCAGTAACCAATCACCTGAAGTTTGACCCTGTGATTATCGCGATGCTACAGCTGTCGCAAGTGTGAGCATTGGTTGTAAGTCACTTCTTTCAATGCCATTATAACTTTAAATGGTAAATGAATGCTTGTAAGTAAAGGAGTACTTTTGTTTTGTAGGCATTTAGAACTCAAGTGAAAGTGACAAACAGTGGTATCAAGGCACAGGAGGTCTTTGGAAATTCTCAACCAACCAGATCATGGTTGTCTCAAAGGTACTTTTTTTCCAAAAAAACCCTGGACTTTCTTGGGAGGTTTTTTCCCTTTCAAAATGTTCACTTCTCATCCAAGAAGTGAACTTTAGTTCTGGTTTTATTTCTTATTTCCCTGAAAACATTTCAAAGGTTTTGGAAAAAGCTCTTTTCAGACAAGGCACAGGGTATACAGTTTGATATGTTCTTTAAACACTATACAGTTACTCTGTGACTTCCTATCATTGGATATGATTTGCTGTCCATGAATTTTCTGTTTTCTTTCATTCTTTTTCTCTTTGCCTATTTGCGTTGAATCAGGATAAGGGATTGTTAACCACTTGGCACCTTTGAAACCCAGTTTTCATAAGAAATTGGAAATATATACAGATAGCAATTGCACTTAGACTTCTATACCATTTCACAGTGTTTTACAGCCCTCCCCAAGCAGTAGTGGAGGGATTCAAATAATTTAAGCCCATGTCACACTGCACCAACGGATGGAAAGAGGATGTAAAACAGAGAGAAACACTTGCCATCCGTTGGTTAACCGCGATTCATACCGTTTGTACTCACTCATCCGTTTTTTTCATTCTCTCTATCTGTCCAGCATTGTCTACTGAGGTTCTCTGACTCAAAAAAGTTTTGAATCTGCTCAAAACTGTTTGAGCTGAAAATGTATCCAACCGTCGTTATGCATCTCGCAACAACATAAAGGGACAAATCTCACATCCATCGTTCAATCTGTTACAGCATCCCTATATCTCACTAGGCATCCGCTGCGCATTTTTGCATCAGCAACTCGCCATTCCGATCCAGCGGAAAAAAAAACACAGGGAGGAAGCAAAAGACGGAATCCCCAAAAGAAGCGCGCCTCAAATTAAAGCGGTAGCCGACGGAGCGGAGAAAGGATAAAGCGGATGCAGTCACAAAAGAAGCATTTAAACACGAAAAAAATACGTTCGGCAAAAGGGGACCATTCGGATAATTAAGGATTGGATTAGAGGATTGCAAAAGGATACCTAGTGGAAACCTCCATATTGCCTTATAAAAGGGGGAGGAACCCCTGATCACTTTTTCTATCAGTAGCAGCTCGCTTCTTGCAGACCTTGCGCCCTCATCTGCTCTTCGCTCTTTCGCTCAGATCCATGATTCACCATGGGATCATCATACAGTCCTTTTGATACCACATCGTTCTGCAACACGTGCGAAGCCATCTTACAGGATCGTTTCAATTATTTAAACAGGAAGAAAGAATGAGGCGTGCCTAAGCAGTTCTGGTCGAAGATGATCGGGAGGAGAGCAGAGTACGGAGCTTACAAAAGCTGATGGTGGAGCTGAGGACACGAAGACCCTCCTGTGCCCCATTCCAAACTTCATGGATGCCTCACCATGTTGATCGAAGTTCTGTGACCAGGCAGTAGACACCTAGGTGACCAAGGCAAAACAATTCCGGCCCATGCTGGACGCACCTGTGCTCAAGGTGGCACTGACATCTGCAACCACCTGGCCTCAGGGACCACCTACAGGAGATGCGAGTATGCGTGGAGGGGCACCACAATCATTCATTAATGGCTCAGAGAAGTGGTGCAGGCCATCCAATCGAGACCATAATACCTGAGGAGCTCCTCAGTGCCCCTCCACTGAAGAAGGCTGGAAAAAGTTGCAAGAGCCAGTGGTACAGACAGTGAACTTCCCCACATCAGTTGGAATGCCATAGAGGGGAAGCACGTGGCCGCTGCAAAGCCTCCAGACATCAGTCAGGGTCCACTTATTCAACTACAAGGGCTTCTCTTCGCATCAATCCTGTTGGTCATGGTGATGCTGGACTACAAGTTCGTACATCGCATGCTTCAGGCAACGGGTCAGCTTCAGATGCCGGTAAATGACAATGCCAGTCCACCTCAAGGAGGGCTGGAACGCAACTCATCATGGGCCTTCCATCCGCTCCAGATCCCCTGCCCCAACGACACGCAAGATGTGTCCTAACTTCATCGTGGAGGGATCGAGCCTTCTTCTCAGAACCCCTTACCTTCATGAACCCTACAGCTTCCCAGACTCCTTCAACCTGTGGAAAGAGGCATCTTCTCAACTAAGGCTGTCCAGGTGAGGCAATGAGGTGGGTGCGAGATGCCTTTGGATCATTCAGCTGGCCAACATGGGTGCTTGCCAGCGTACTCCTGCTACCACCATTGGCGAGCATCGCCCAACCCGTGAGGAGGATCATGGAAAGCTTGCTGCATCCTGCACAATCCAATCGCGACCTGCTACCGGTCGTGGTTTGCAGACAGGCTCGTGGACCTCCATCAAGGCAAATGGGCGACCACTGGAAGCCGTTGGAATGAGGCAAGGGCGAAACCTGATAGATACTCAGGGATTTCAACCACGAACGAGCTCTACGGAAGGGAAGAGCAGCGGCACTTCTGAGACACTGGTGCAACTCCCAGCCTCGGAGCCCCAGTGGAGGTGGCAGAGACAGGATGGACATAGAGTAAAGAAATTAATTGGATGCTTCCTTGACGTCGTCTCCATCACCAATGCAATGAGCATTTGGCCATGTATGTTTTGTGGTGGGCTACATGACAGGGCATTTAATAAAGGAGTTGTGTTAATGTTGACTATGTGTGGATGAATTGTAGGTATCATTATTTGATAATAAAGGCGCATATGTGTTGCCTGGCGAGAGTGGTGAGATCATAACAGTCCCCACTACTGCATTTGCACTGGGAGGTTTATGCTTATCCACCACGCTTTGATGTATGTACCCACGCTTGAAGGTATATCAAGGTATCCCATGCCACTCATTCCTCTTATTTGTACACTGTCTCCATAAGCTTCTTAACCCATCCCACAAAGCAAAGGCTTAAAACCATTTCTAGAAGTTTCAACAGTCATTTTATTTATAAAATAACATGAAAGCAAGTGTGGTGAAGCCAAGATAATCCTTTATTAATAACAAGCCTTGGAAAAGAAATGACCAAAAGTCGTGTTCCTAAAAAGCAATAATAAAGTCAACAAAAGGTAGCCACCCTCTGCACTCGTTCTTCGAGTCAGCCTGTAAGGCAGAGTGCCAGTCTCTAGGGGAACGGGCCAGGATGCTGTGTGATGGTGGCTAGCTGCTGAGGCTTTGAGTGCACTGGGTCTCGCGAGTAGAGACCCGCAAAGGATGTAGTGTTGAATGCTTCTACAGTCAGCTGGTCAGCCATGAATGTTGAGAGCCCTTCCCTCCATGGACTCATATGTTAGCCCTCAATTCCCAAACGTACAGATATGCTATCTTGAAGCGCTTGGCTGTGGATGGAGCGGCAGGAGAGTGTGTTGCGGGGCTGTCTCCTGGTCTGCAGCTTGTGTAGTGATCTGTGATGGAGTGGCACGTGCACGTGGTGGCATCGGTCGTGGCGTAGTGGTATATGCACAGTGGAACCGGTGGGTCTTGATTATGTCTATCCTTGCCTTCGGGCCGTGGGACTGGGAAAAGGCTGGGTCCTGTGCTGCTGACCTCCTGGTAAACCCGACGGCCCCTATGTAAAAAAAAAGAAAGACAGCTTGGTAGGGTAGGGCCTGTGGAAAGCCTTGGAAAGGGCAGTGATCACCTGGGGTGGAGGAGCAGGCCTGGACTGGGTGGGAGCCAGGTTAGGTCTGTGGAGGTTTGTGAAGTAAGATCTGGTGATCGCTGTCTTTCACCACCCTGGTACTGGGTTCCGACAAGTGTTCATAGAAGGGTCTGGTTGTACATAAGGTAGGAAAGGCTTGCTGGTTGGAGACTGGGCGTCGGTGTCGTCCTAGCTGAGAGAGGAACTCTACGCTGCTCCTGATGTATCTCTTTCTCTAGCAGGACAGTGTGGCTCTGCCCCTCCTGTCTGGCTCTCTGCCTTTTCTGTGGAGGTGGAGCTGGGAGGGATGCGGCCGTTGGGGCTGTGTGGCAACTGCCCGTCTCCTTGTACTCCCCACTGCATAGGGGGGTCTCCCGCGCTCCGCATGGGTAGTAAGCGCTGTCGGGGGGGTTCCTTCCATCGTGCAACGCTCGCACAGATACCTGCCTGGATTACAGGATAGCTGACTCCTTTGCCAGAAGAAGGACTGGCTCTTCAGCAGGCTGCTTGACGGTTGTAGAGGGGCTTGCTCCTCGGTGGCGGAATCTCAAACGTCCGTCCAAGAAGCTCACTTGGCCATCACGTAGGCTCGTCCTGTCCGTCGATGTTCGACCGTCGGCCTGCCTCATGATTTCTTTGAGGTGCAGCTTCCCGTAAGCAGGTGTGCATGTGCCTTCCACCAGGCAGGACACTCTGAAGTGCAGCCCAGGCCTCGCGCTTCCTCTCTCCAAGCGCCTGCTTCCTTTTGTGTCTTCGATAGAGCCTGGTGTCCCCTTTCCGCCATGGATACTCGTTCTCCCTCAGCTCATGTCCAGCACCTCATCCTCATGTTTCTGCTTCGATGGAGTATGCCCTCCTCTCTACCGTTTCCACTTGAGCGTCTGCTCTCTTCTGCCTCTGGCAGGGCATATGGGCCCTCATCAGCAAGGGGCCTTCGGGGTGTTAAGGGGCTGCTCTCCACAGCCAGCACTATGCGCAGCACAACAACAACAGTAAGCGCAGAAAGCAGGACCAGCAGGACCACAGCAGCAGCATGCAGCACAGCAGCACCAGGAGCATGACCAGGAGCTGAGCAGTCACCAGGAGGCAAACGAGCAGGTACAGGACCACAGCAGGACCAGGAGCATGAGCAGGTGACAGTTGACCAACAGGCAGGACCAAGTCAGACAAGGAGCAGCACAGCCAGAGTTAAGCACCACGAGGACCAGCAGGAACCCGAGAAGCAGCATCCAGCAAAGTAAGCACCAGCAAGAAGCAGCCTAGCACCATAGGAGCAGACGCCAGGCATTGAGTAAGGCACAGCAGAAGCCCCCCAGCACGCAGGGAGCAGTGGCCATAGCAAGAGTAAGTAGACAGCAGAAGCACCCACCACAGAAGCAGTGCAGGAGAGTGAGACAGCCAGAAGCATCCACCACAGAAGAGCAGCAATCAGCAGAAGCACCTACCTCCGAAAGCAGGCACGAGCAAGCCCCGAGCACCAGTAGAGTTGAGCCCAGGCAGGCAGAAGTCACCAGCAGAAGTCAGAGTCCGGGCCGGGGGTGGGAGGTGGCCCTGTCCTCTTTGCCAGGCTTGGTCAGCAGTATGGCAGAGGCTCTGCGTTTCTTCCACCATGGTTGTTGGGTTGCCTGGCTGGGCTGGCTTGGCTGGCTGGCTGGCTGGCTGGCTGAGAGCTGCTGTCTGGAAGTCAGGTATTTCCTCTGAATCGGTGAGCCTGCTGGGTGGAGCTGCTTCCTTATGTTTCACGGGGCTGGTTGACGCAATGATCCTCGTCCCAATGCGCAATGAAGCGCTTGGCATCCGCTAGGGCCATCTGCTAGCTTCCCTAGGATTCCTCGCTCTGCATCCGCTGCATCCGCCGTCGCATGCCGCGTCCGGCATCCGTCTCTTTCGTTCGCGTCAGCTTTTTGTGCTCCCCTGGAACCTTGCGGATGTGCCATCCACTCCAATCCGTTCCATCCGCCAAGGTCTTCCGTGGATGCATCCACACTTCCACCGCCTAGTCGTCCTCCCCGGTTAGCCCGTCTTTCTTTCCGTGTTGTTCCACGTCTCTTTATGCCAATTTTGCCCCTTTTGAGAGCGGATAACCATGGATGGAATGGAACATTTTGCTTGTCCGCTGTGTCCTTTTTACAAACGTTTTGCATCCGTCGGCCAGTGTGACAGGGCCTTTAACAACCGGTTCTCTGCTCTAAGTGTTTTCTTCCAACAACCAGTTCACCAAATGGCCCAGAAAGTTAACAACCAGTTCTCCCAAACTAGTGCAACCTGGCTGGATCCCACCACTGTAAGCAATTTTACAGAGTCAGCATACACCTTCTAACAATCTGGGTCCTCATTTTACCCACCTCAGAAGAATGGAAGGCTGATTCAACCTTGAGCTGGTGAGGCTCGAACTGCTGGCAACTGGCAGTCAACAGAAATAGCCTGCAGTACTGCATTATAACCACTGTGCCACCACGGCTAGTGTACCATATACAAACTATGCAGGTAGTCCTTGATGTACAAACCATTTGTTTAATGACTTTTGGAAGTTACAATGGCACTGAAAAAGTGCCTAATGATTGTTTTTCATAGTTATGACCATTGCAGCATCCCATGGTCACATGATCAAAATTTGGCCACTTGGCAACTGGCATGTATTTATGACAGTTGCAGTCTCCTGGGATCATGTGAACATCTTTTGCAAAACAAAGTCAATGGGGAAGCCAGATTCACTTCACAAATGTATTGACAACTGCAGTGATTTACTTAACCACTGTGACAAGCAAAGTTGTAAAATGAGGCAAAACTCACTTCGCAACTATCTTGCTTAAGCAAGAGAAATTTTAGGCTGAATTGTGTTGCAGAAATAATATATATCAATAAATGTATCTCGAAATATTTCATATATTAAATACATATGGTACATGCCAAGTATTGTGTTATTTTTCACTGAACATAATTCATATTCAACTGTTTCCTAAACAACTCTTTTGAGAGTCAAGATTAGAAAATAAAATCTGAAACAGGTGCAGGAAAAACCTTCAAAAGTGCAGGCTAAACAATGTTGTAATCTGCTTTCTTGCCATGTTATATTTTCCAGCACAATTGCAATCCATTGTTAGAAATACAATATTTAAAAGGCGGGGGGAATGGCAAGGGAAGCGAGAAGTTGTGAACGTATGTCTGAAAGTTTATTAAATGTGTCAAGGCAACTTTCAAGTTCCAAAAAAGCTCATCTTTTGAATCATTTTATTTGTTGCTTTCTGAAATCTACTGGGTTTAAATCAATCCTGCAAACACCTTGTTATTTTCTTTGCCTGCTCAGACCTTGGGCTGCTTTTCAATACAACCAGGAGAGTTACATTTAAAAGACAGAGTTCTATTTAAAACATTTCAAGAGCAAAAAAAAAAAAGAGCCTTAGGATTTTTAGGGTCTCTCGAATTTTCTATGGCATAAAAAAATAGCATCACACATTTCTCAAATGAGTTCAAATAGGTGGAATGAGAAACAACCAATGTTTGTTTAGCTCTTTTTCCAAATAAATGTATGAAAGCAATTCCCCAGGTAATGCAACTTGTGTACCTGGATAAAATCAAGACATTGATATAATATTTGAAGATTTAAATCATTCCCATTGTTATCGAGTTGTTTGCTATTCCTTTAGCTCACCCCCCTTGAATAGCCTCAAATCCACTAATTTTAGGGGAGATCAAATGAAACATTAGTGATCTGTGATCATTTATCGAAGAAATTGTCTAATTTCCATAAGTTGTTTTTTTTTTAACTAGGAACAATTCCATTATTCTGGATTCTATCGACAGAGCAAATTTCATCTTATAAGCTCCAGGAAAGCTAATCAGGCAGTAGAAAAACATTTTGTCGCAAATTCTGTCCACCCTCCCTAAGAACAGATTGCTTCTTGAGTTGTGTTATTATTTGTGCAAGGCTGGACAGCTTGAGTGTGAGAATAATTTATTCCCTGTACATTTCTAATTACAGCAAAAGAGGTTTGATCAATGACATACTTGTCCATCTTCTTTCTTTCTTGTCTTTCAGGCATGGTTGGCTACAGCTAAGTAGACAGACCAGCACAAAACACACAAGAAACACAACTCTGTCAGAAAAGGACTGAAGTGCTACTGTTAATTATTCTGGACCATGTGCTCGTTTGCAACCCATCTAACATGAGAAATTGTCTCTGAGGTGTCAAACAGCATCACTTACGTAAGTGCAGGAGAAGCACTAACCAAAATGTTTGAGTGATTGGATTTGGGTGACCTGCCAGAGACCTACAGCAGAAGCTTTGAGATTTAACTCCCAATCTGTGTCGTGGAGTTTGATGTGGAATTTAAATTGGGACTTGCGATGGAATGGTTTCTTTCTTTTCTTTTCTTTTAATGATTTTTTTAAAAAAAGTATATCCCCATGAGTCGGATTCGTTTGTTAGAATGTCACGGATCTTACCTTTGCTTTTGCAATTATTTGTTTCAATCAAACTTAGGAACGCAGCTGTCATTCTCTTGTCATCTCCCCCCCCCCACCAAAATAAGAAGGGAGAATAATGATTCTTTTGTAGCGACTCACCTTCATGTATGTTGAGTTAGCATATGAATGCAGAAGACGCTAAGGATGAAACAGAAGGTTTGCTGTCTTAAGAATGTGGTAGACCTGCACATTTATTATGCCTTGAAAACATTCCAGCTCTGCTTGTTAAAAATACAGAAGACTACTGTGATAACCCAGGGTGTGGCACAAAAGCAACAAAGTCACAAAAATAGGTAAAGTCCCTTTAATACCTCCAATTTGGCCCCCAATGTCCTGTTATCATTGGCTGGAGAAAAAACTCTCACAAGAACAATTTTTAAAGGGAATACATTCTGTCCGAACCCAAAGTACATATAAATTATAAATAAAAACCAACACAAGTCACACTGCAGCAATTAACGAGACAGGGCAGGATAAGGAATTGAAGACTTTAAAAGATAACGAAACACACACAGTTGGGAGGACACCAGAAATCAGATAAGACTTGACAAACCAAAATAATTTACGCTTTGCTTCCAGCAAGGAGCTGTGCGCAAACACTCTCTTTATCCTGTTTTCCCAGCTGCAGCTACTGAAGGGAATCAGGGCCTTTTTCTCCCCAGTAACCCATGTTGCTCTCTTATCCATTCCTCCCTTTGTGCCCGAGGATGAAGAGGGGGTGGGCCTGGGTCTTCCTCTGAATGCCCAGCCAGACTGTGCCCTTCCCCAGTTTCCTCCACTATCACAGCAACCACACTCCCACTCCCTGACAGCTGTTCCACCTCTTCCTCAGAATCAGATTCCAACAGGGGCATGACAGCTATGTTCTAATAAGGGGTGATGGTTGTATCTAGAAGCTATACTTGTTCTTTATTTAAATATACAGGTTTGTATCTGGACTGTTGTTCTGAGCTCTAGCTTGGCAATTTGGTTGCAAATGTTTTGTCACTATTCGAGGAGACTTCGTAAGTGCACTTTGAATTGACAATTGACCAACAGCCCAACTGCCAACCCGCGCTATTTATTATTCAAGTACATTTCAGGTTTATAGGTATTTCTCTGTCAACTTCTTGAGAGTAATTTCTTTTTGCTACCCATCTACAGTTAGTCCTCAACTTAGGACCATTCAGTTAGCAATCGTTCAAACTTACAGCTAAAAAAAAGTGATGTACAACTGTCTCCAAACTTACGATTGTTGCAGTATCTCAATGAACACATGATCAACATTCGAGCATTTAGCAAACAGCGTATGTTTACAATGGTTATATGATCCCCAGGATCATGTGATCCTCATTTGTGACCTTTTGACATGCAAAGTCAATGGGGGAAACTGGATTTATTTGATGACTGCATGATTCACTTAACAAGTGCAATGATTTGCTTAACAACCATGGCAAGCAATGGTTATAAAATCAGGCCCATGTTTCTTAACTGCCTTGCTTAGTAACAGAAATTCAAATCCCAATTGTGGTTGTAAGTTGAGGACTATCTGAATTGCATCATGTTTGTCTGCACTACCTGGAGATGTTCTTTGTTGGAGAATTGTAGCAGCAATATGAGGAAAATAATATGCCTATTTAGAATTTGACCAATATTTAGGGTGACCTACTGTAGTTTAAGCAATTTATCAACCACAAGAGCATTGCATAAAAATGACTGTGATTTAAAAAGCAAGATTGCCTTATGAGTGAAAGGATATGTTCTACCTAATAGGAAAAAAAGCCTGATGAATATTTTTTTAAAAAAGTAAATATTTATCCAGATGAGTTCTCACACAGAAAAAGAGTTTAGGATTTAGACATGACCTCCAGGATATGGAATCAAATACAAATAAAAACAGGAATGGAATGGAATAGAATAGAATAGAACAGCACAGAACAACTTTATTGGCTAAGTGTGATTAGACACACAAAGAATTTGTCTTCAGTGCCCAGTATACATGCAAAACAACAAAGTAATAATAATCATATATCAAAGTAATAATGATCATAATCATGATACCAATAAGAGAAGGTAGAAGAACAGATAATAAGGATAAAAGTAATACAGCCATACTACATGATAAATATACTTAGACACCAGCCAGAACTGGTGGAAATTCAGTATTCAGCAGAGTGATGGCACGAGGGAAAAAAACCTGTCTCTGAGACTAGCTGTTTTGGCATGCATTGTTTTGGCATGAATTGTTTTGTATTATTTTGGCATACAATATGTTTTTAGGGGTGAATTTATGGGTTGATTCAAAACAACAATGCCAAGATTCTGGTGGTACATCAACCAGTTTGCTGATTATAATTTGTCCTGCCTCATCTGGCTAATGTAGTCACTGAAGGACAAATAGGGTAATCGTACTCTTGGTTTGCGTGGACTTTAGTATTCATGCCATGTTTGCTATGGTGAGACCTCTTTGAGACTTCAAAGTAAACATGGCACTTGTGGAACAGCCTTAATATGCCATTAAGCTCACCTATTTTGAAGGGCAGAGTGGAGGCGAGCATTTGCAATTGAATAAGAGGTGGGTGGCTCAAAATCTGGGTGAGGAGAGAAATTGTTATTTAATGCACTTTAAATTGGCAGAGGTTTCTCCCCTCTGCAGATCTGGCAGCTGAATTAAGATGTTCATCCCACGGAACAGTTATAAAAATCCAAAGAATTTCTGCCAACTGGAAAGTTTTGAAGAGGCTTCCATATGCCTGCAATGAAACTCTTTGTGCCTGCTGGATACAGGAAACATAATCTCTAAGCAAAGATTCACAGCTGCTTCCTTTCACCTTTGAAGCAGATGGGCAGAAAATTGTTACCTCACAAAAGCAGCACTTCTGAAGTGCTGTTTTGCAGAAACTTTTTGTGGAAGTGAAGTTCCCCTTGCAAAGCTTTGCCCAGCCTATGTAAAATCTGTATTCAAAAAGGCACATTCCCTGGATTGGGATTATATCAAAAGAGCTTGCAGTGTTGCAAGTCCTCAATTTACAACTGAAATTGACAACGCAAATAATAAGAAACCACACAAAGGGGATGATAGAACAGCTGGTTTTCAACAGATTGTATTGTTCTGAAAGAGCAGTTGCAAGGTCTTTCTTGGTCTGATACTATTTCCCTAGAGATATATGTAATTTCAAGGAGATGGAACATTTTTTTACCAGTTTGGACTGATTCACCAAACAAAACATTTCCTCAAAAGATTGGATTCCTATAGTGTGTATTCCCCAAATATATATTGTATTTGGGGCTGACATTGGAAATCTTTTGGAAGCATTTAGGCATTAAGATTTAGATTAATCGGGATGGGATTTCCCAAGAATTCTATCAGTTCTAGATCCACTATCCAGGCATTATCCCCAGCCTCTGCAAGAATACCAATTTCTGGATGCAAAACCCTTTAGTAGAGTATATGTCCCAAAAATATTAGAAAACATTCACTGTGCAGTTAAGGAAAAGGTTACCAGATCTTAAAGGCGTCGGATTTTGCTATGCTCTTCCAAAGAAAACTGGTACCAATTCTGTCTTTCTTTAAGAGAGACAGACAGACAGACAGACAGACAGACAGATATAGAGTCAGTCAGACAGACAGACAGACAGACAGAGGTAAAGATAAAGGTTTCCTTGTCCAGTTGTGTTCAACTCTAGAGGGCAAGGCCCATCTCAGTTTCTTAGCTGACGGAGCCTAATTCCGTGGTCATGTGGTGAGCATGACTATATGCTGAGGAACACAGAACACTTTTACCTTCCCACCAAAACGGTACCTGTTAATCTCGCATTTGCATGCTTTCAAACTGTTAGGTGGGCAGGACATGGGACAAGGATGGGAGCTTACCCCATCATGTGGTGCTTGGGTCTGCCAGAGTATATTCATGAACTGGAATAGAGCATGGTAACAAGGTCAGCCACTGAATAGGCATAGCAACTAAATCAGCCAACGAGGACTGTTTGGAAACTGAAAATAGAAGTAGCCTAGGTGTGGCTCTTTTTTAAGCTCTGCAACTATGTTAAGCTCTGAGTCTATCTATTGAAAATGAAACTGCTTCTATCTTGCTTGCCTGCTGAACTAAACTTGCCTGCTGAAACAAACTTGTTTGCTTGTCCGCTGAAGTTGTTGTTCTGCTCTGCACTTGCAACATGTTTATTTCTGTTTGAGTTTGCTCCATGTTGGAGAAATCTACAACTGGTATTTTAAAAATTATTTAATATGTTTATAAAGATGTAAAATGAAGCATCAGCCATCTGTATTTACTTTTCTGGCGCTGAATTTATGCTGCAAAACTCTGGACAATATCTTGAACTGCCCAGCATCCACTTGACAAACCCAGTGTTTTAACCGCTAGGCCATCATGCCTCCCTCGATAGATTAGATTAGAC
>BHFT01035964.1:19525-49642 GCA_004320025.1 Laticauda laticaudata | reverse complement strand
TTTGAACCAATCCCCATTTGTTATTATTAACCAATCAGAATGCGTTATTTGGAGTCTACTATTTTTATACAGAACAAAAATAATTAAAAATTGGACGATGTTATAAACAGTACAAAAGTGTTTACATGCTTCCTGTGCAAAAAATTTAAACTACTAATGCATGGTAATAGCTTTTTGATTGACTCCTTGGCATCAAGAATAAGATTTTGCATGGTTGCAAAATTCTCTTTCCAGAAATAAAAATACCCAAACCACATGTCTGAGTGTAATTAAATTTAGTTATCTTCACTGAACATGTCTTTGTTGTGATATATCCCAATTGGATTGATCCCTAAAATGGGCAGAAGAAAGGTTAAAAGCAATTTCTCTGATTGTCTTGTAAAAAAATTCCATCATAAATCCAAAATCTGGAGGTTGATAAACCTCACAGTATTGTATAGTATGAATAACATAAGATCCCCAGCTTGTACCCTAACTCTTTCTCACTATGGCCCACCAAGTTATCTTTATGAACTTCATGCACATTGCTTAAAAATATAAATTATAGCTCTCTTGCAGTTCTTAGCTGAAGGATTAAGGTTATGAAATATTACCAAATGAATTTTAGCAATAGATAGATAAGAAATTGTTCAGTTTGGGATTTAGGAAATGGGAAAATTGATTTAGGAAATGGGAGAATTGATCTTCAAACATGAGAAGATATAAGATCATGTTGCAGCAGCAGCATGTCTGTCTGTCTGTCTGTCTGTCTATCATCTATCACCCATTGTATTTCAATCATTTTTCTCGCATCTATCAATCCCCCCCTCTCTCTCCCCCTCGTTTCTTGTCTGCCTGCCTGCCTGCCTGCCTGCCTGCCTGCCTGCCTATCTATCTATCTATCTATCTATCTATCTATCTATCTATCTATCTATCTATCTATCTATCTATCTATCTATCTATCTATCTATCCATCCATCTAATTTGTATGCCTCAAGACGTCCAACAGATCTGGGCTTGCATGGTATGTTAAAGCAATACAAGAAAATTACAAGTTTATGTTTCAGGAAATTTGCAATCTAAATTTACAGTCACAGATAATAAATCAGTAGAGAGAATAGAGGAAATAATGAAACAATAAATGTTGAAAAGTGTATGAATTTTGTATAAGTTAAGCTATCATGAAAGATAGATTCAAAGCCTGTTTGAAACACCAGTTTGAAAGAAAGTGATATAAAGGCAAGTAGCTCACGGGATGGGCTCTTGGCCAGGAGTTTGGCATGAGTTCAGGAGTTGTTTTGAAATGGGGGCTTATTTATTATCCATTTTCTAAGGATGTTTACATCATTCAGATCCACCTAAACAGCAAAACAGAAATATTGTAATGCAAAAAAGCACAACAAGGAATGTTCTTTCTGCGCCAACTCAGAAAGCTCAAACTGCTGATACAGTTCTACAGAGGAATTATTGAGTCTATTATCTGCACCTCTATAACTGTATGGTTTGATTCTGCAACCCAACAGGACAGACACAGACTTCAGAGGATAATTTGGACTAGAGAAAAAACAATTACTATCCACCTGCCTTCAATCGAAGGCTTGTATATTGCACGAGTTAAAAAGAGGGCTGTGAAAATATTTATAGACCCCTCACATCCCAGACATAAACTGTTTCAACTCCTGCCCTCAAAAGAATGCTATAGAGCACTGCACATCAAAAGAAATAGACACAAGAACAGTTTTTCCCCGAAAGCCATCACTCTGCTAAACAAATAATTCCCTCAACACTGTTCAACAATTACAAAGTCTGCACTATTACAGTTAATCTTCTCATCACTCCTTATCACACATCCCCTCCCACTTGTGATTGTAGGACTGAACTTTGTTGCTTGTATCCTCATGATTTATATTGACTGTTTCCTGGTATGATTTGATTGCTGATTGTACCCTATGACTATCATTAAGTGCTGTACGTTATGATTCTTGATTCTTTAGAAATGTATCTTTTCTTTATGTATACTGATGATATTTACACCAAGACAAATTCCTTGTGTGTCCAATCACTCATGGCCAATAAAGAATTCTATTCTATTCTATTCTGTTCTATTCTATTAGTCAAATTTTGTTCAATCCCCCTGAAAGACAAGTCGACCTGATTCCCAGACTAACCTATGGATTTGAGGCAGTAGAATTGTTTTCTAAATTTTGGTACAAGTAATTCTCAATGTGTGACCATTCACTTAGTGACAATTTGAAGTTGCAACAGTGCTGAAAAAAGTGACTTACAACCAGACCTCACCCTTACCACCATTGCAGCATTCCCAACCATTGCCATGACACAATCAAAATTCAGCAACTAATTTGCTTGGCATATATATGATAGCTGCGACCACCATTCGTGACTTTCCCAGCTGGCTTCTGATAAACGAAGTCAAAGGGGAAAACTGCATTTGCTTAACAACCATGTGTTTCACTGAATGATTGCATCAAGAGCTTGTAAAATCAGGCATGATTCACTTAGTAACCTCACTTAAAATACTTCTGGTCTCAGTGGTGTTTGTAATTCGGAGACAACTTTTACTCAGCTTTTGGCTCAAAAAAAAAAAGTATAAGCAAATCCACTGCATTCCAACCATTGTACCATGATGGTGCAGTGGTTAGAATGAGGTACTGCAGACTAGCTCACTACTCACTCTAGGACTTTGATTTTGACCAGCTCAAGGTTGACTCAGTTTTCCATCCTTCTGAGGTCAATAAAAGAGAAACCAGATTGTTGGGGACAATATGCTGACTCTGTAAACAACTTAGGAGTGTAAAACACTGTGGAGCAGTATACAAGTCTAAGTTCTATTGCTATTTCAAAATAAAGAACTTTACGGATCGGGTACTTTCTAAAAAAAAAAGCTTGAGCTGATCAGGATCAAAGTCCTGGCAGTGAACAGAGTCAGCCTGCAATACTGCATTCTAACCACTATGCTACCAAAGCTCCATGGTTAGTATTCTAGATTAGATCCTGGTTTGATTTGCCAGGGCTTTTCTTCCTGAGGAACATGAATTGATACTCCAGCATTTTCACTTTAAGAAAAATCTACAGGTAGAGGTTCTAAGGCAACAAATATACAGGTAGTGTAATATATTACAATCATTCATTAAGCAAATGTTCAAAGTTACAACAGCATTGAAAAAAGTGATTTATGATCCTCACAATTATGATCGTCACAGCATCCCCACAGTCATATGATAAAAATTTGGGTCAACCGGTATGCATTTACAGTGGTTGTAGCATCCCAGTGATGGCCATTTTCAACCTTTTTAGCCAGCAAAAGTTTTAAAATTGGGCATGACTCGCTTAATAACCACCTTGCTTTGCAACTGAAATCCTGATCCCAACTGTGGTCACAAGTCAGGGACTGCCTTTTTTGTTCACTCCCCAAGATAGAATCCACAAGGTGGAATTAAATTCAGTGTAAAAATATGGAGTAATTTCATTAGCCACTCTTACCTCGTTCTCTTCAAAAAGAGCCCACTGTAACGACATAGCCAAAAAGGCATTAAGAGTTGTTAGCCTAATCCTACATAGCTTTTTCTCTGGTAATATCATACTACTAACTAGAGCATACAAAACATTTCCTCGACCAATACTTGAATACAGCTCATCAGTCTGGAACCCACATAACATATCTGATATTAACACAGTAGAGAAAGTCCAGAAATATTTCACAGGAAGAGTTCTCCACTCCTCTACTCATTGCAGAATACCTTATGCCACCAGACTTGGAATTCTAGACCTAGAAAATCTAGAGTTATGCCACCTTTGGTCTGATCTAAGTGTATATAAAATCATATATTGCAATGTCCTACCTGTCAATGAATACTTCATCTTCAACCATAACAACACAAAAACACACAATAGATACAAACTCATGGTTAACTGCACCAAACTTGTTTGCCTGAAATACGACTTCAGCAACAGAATGGTCAATGTCTGGAATACTCTACCTGACTCTGTGGTTTCTTCCCCAAACCCCAAAAACTTTAACCTTAAGGCTGTCTACTATTGACCTCACCCCTTTCCTAAGAAGTCTGTAGAGGGCGTGCATAAGCGCACCAACATGCCTCGTGTCCCTGTCCTATTGTTTCTGTTATTTTTCTTATATGTACCCATTTCATGTATTCATAATTATGTGTATACTTATACCTATTATCTTGTAAGCGATTGATAAATCAAAATAAATAAATAAAAATAAAATATATAATCTTGCCTTAGCTATATATCCCAAAGGTGGCATTAGCAAGCAGTTGTGTCAGCTGGTGCTCCATTCAAAATCCAAGAAAGTAATACTTAAACTCCATGAATTAGAGAAAAGATATCTTTTACTGGAAGTCAAGTGGTAGCAACAAAAAATTCTGAATCTGAGAAAATGAGCACGTAAATCACATATACAAAACCCCCCTCCTCTCCCCCAGTTACTTATGACAGCCGAAAGATGCAAAGCAAAGGAAGAAAATCTTGAAGGCTGACAATTTGTCTTTCAGCCTTAGCGAAACCCACTGAAATGTATAACTAAATACAGGAAAATTTATGTAAGTTTTGCTTTTTTAAATATAATTCCAGTCATAAGATTCTTAATAATTCACATACAACACCATAAAACAATTATAACTACAACAACCTGGCTAGTAATGTGTAGTAGTAACAGAATCACAGTGTGTAAGTTAGGCAGCTATATAAATTTGTTCAATAAATAAGTAGATCACATCCCCAAAAATGTTAAAATTCAAAAGCCAGATGAATAAAGTTAGAATTCCCACAAAGATATTGCACATAAAGCTTATTAACTACCCAGAAACAGTAATACAATTTCAGTGTTAAAAAAGTTTTGGGATCAACTTTATTATTCAGTATGATAATTATTTGTGCGTTTATGACTCAGATTATAGATCTTCAAATCTTGTCTTTGAGTTTGAAGAAAATATAGTTGTATTGGAAAATGTGGTTACATTGGCTGGCTAACTTGGTTTGTTATGTTGTGACCTCTTTTAGCTTAATATGTTTTGGTATCTGTTTATTTGGTTAGGAAAACTTGAACTGGTGGAGTCATAAAACCATTGGAAAGTAATCAAATTACAAATATGTATTAAATATAGCAGTAAAACAAAGTAAGGAAATTCAGGCATAAAGGAAAAAGGAGCTGGAACACAGGTAATCTAAGTCATTATCTGAAATATTTCTATGCAAATGTAAAGTTATGAATAAATATAAAGTGAACGGGGTCAAATATAATGCAGATTATAGAAATATAGTGGGATGAAGTCTACCAAGGAACTTTGGTTATAATGGATACAACTGGCAGAAATCTAAGCGATTACATTTAGAAAATAAAAATGTAGGACACACGCATGAGATGTGGGATTCATAGTTTGTAAACATAACACAGGACAAGGGCTTGGATATTTTCATTCACAAGATGAATGTGAATGAACAGTGTAGGACACCTATTAGAAGGGTTAATGCAGACTTGGGCTGTGTTAGAAAACATGTGTATCAAAGAGGTATAAAATCTTTATTCTTCTGTATGCTGGTTGAAACTGCTTGAAGTAATGTGTACAAGTTTGGGCATGACATTTTCAGAAAATATTTACAGGTTAAGTGAGGTTCACAAGAATGCAACAAAAGTGGTATAAAGATTTGAAACCATGCCATGTGAGGACAGGAAAAAGGTTGGGATTTTTAATCTGGAGAGAAGAAGATAGAAGACAACAAAATGAATGTTCAGATAGAGAAAAGAGAAGCTGATCAGGAACTATTTTTATTACCACAGAAATTAGGACTAGAAATAATGGGTTAATTTCAGATTTTACCTGGGTTTTATTTCAGTATCAGGAAGGGCATCTTCACTGTAAGTGAAACAATCTGTTTTGAGAGGGTTTTGTGTATTTTTAATTATTTAAAATTTTTAAAAGGAGGTTGGACCTTTTGAGGATTGGTTAACTGGTTCTATATTCTATATTCATATTCTAGAGATTATTCATGTGGCTCCTTATTTCTATGATTGTTTCAGAGATTTTGCTGAGACTATGTGAGGAGAACCCAACAGTGTTTTTTCAAGAGGCAACTGGACTTTCTGTTTTTAATTTCCCTTCTTGTCCAAGAAGATTCTTCAGCTTCTTGGATGAGAAGCGAAAGAAAAATCAGAAAGTTAAGTTGCCTCTTGAAAAAGCACCTTTGGAACAACCATGACCTGGATGACTGAGAATCTCCATTGACATCAGCAAGCAGGAGTATCTGTAGCAACAATCAACAGATTGGAGTGGTCATTAAGAAAAGCTATGAACAGGCCCTAACTTAATGATCTCCAAAGATAGCTGCTGTCTCAGTTCTCAAAATAATGTGCTCTAATACTTAATGCTTGATAATAAAAATTATGTTTTTTAAGGAAAATCTGTGTAAATCTTGTTTTTTTTATTGTGTTTTATAGTCTGCCAAATCTGCTACCCACCCAACAGCATACAATAGAAAAAAAATAATATTAAGTTAAAAATACAATACTTAACAATAACAAATAATAATTATCACACTTAGGAATAAAAACCATATATCCAGTCAACAACAATAGTCTTTCCCTACAATGGACTCCCCCCAAATATTCAGTCTTCCAGAAGGTTATCCACAACCTAGTGATTGGAGACCCCTGTGCTAAAACTACAACTACACAGCCCCTTTTTAAATCAATTGTATAAACCAGCAACTGTATAGTATTCAGTGTAGAATGAATATATTTAATTGGCCTATATAGATGTTTGCCCAACTTCAAAGGAAAATCAGAGAGAGGGTCTATCGAGTTTCTCAGTCATCCAGGCCATGATTGTCTCAAAGGTGCTTATTCAAAAGGCCAATTGTTTCCTTGAAGATGTTGAGAAGTTTTGCTTCTCATCCAAGAAGTTTCTTCAGTTCTTGACTTTAGAAGAGAAGAACAGAGCAGAACAAGTCTGTTGCTTCAGTCAGAACTGAAGAAGCTTCTTGGATGAGAAGCAAAATGTCTTCAAAGAAAAACTAAAGTCCAGTTGCCTTTTGAAAAAGCACCTTTGGACATTAGGGAGAGAGAAAGAGAGATATCTTTCCGTCTCTATTTTTAAATGAAGAGGTTAAGGCTTTCCCAACAGTGTTGAGTAAGAATGAGTATGAACGAGTGAACTGATGTATTTTGAGCACCTCTGTAATATATTTAATAGCTTTTTCAATTTCTCTCTGGGAAATAATGAATTGATCCATTTGGAATGCCTTAGGTAAATCATCTGAAGAATCAGATGGGTGTTGGAGCTGGAGAAATTTTCTGAGAGTAAGAACAACTAATCAATGGAATAGCTCGCCTCCGGGAGTTGTGGGTGCTCCATCAATGGAGATTTTCAAAATAGACAGGAGACACATTCATGCTACAGTACCCAAGTATTTTCCTTTTGGCTGGTATCACGATAACTGGGATAGCAGCTAACAGAAAGAGAAAAATCAATCACCTGCCTTACACTGAGGGACAGTACAATCTTTTTTTTTTGCTGTGGCTTGTTAAAAGAGACATATCCAGGAGGAGATTCTACATAGTCTGAAAGAAAACAGAACGTCCTGGTGTTTTCTACAATGCAGGTAGTACTCGACTTACAATCACAACTGAACTCTGTTGTTAAGTGAGACATTTGTTCAGTGAGTTTGTCCCATTTTAGGGCCTTTCTTGCCACAGTTGTTAAGTGAATCACTGCAGTTGTTAAGTTAGTAACCCGATGGTTAAGTGAATCTGGCTTTCCCATTGACTTTGCTTGTCAGAAGGGCACAAAAGGTGATCACATGACCCCAGGACACTGCAACCGTACTGCAGTGCAATTGGCTGTATTTATGAGCCAACTGCCAAGTATCTGAATTTTAATGACATGACCATGGGGGATGCTGCAATGATCATAAATGTGAAAAATTGTCATAAATCACTTTTTTCAGTGTTGTCGTAACTTTTAGTGGTCAGTAAATGAACTCTTGTAAGTTGAGGACTACCTGTATTCTGGAAAACTGATAAATTTCACACAGTCCTAATGTTTGTAACTGGTCAGTTTCCCTCACTGTAGTTTTAAGTTTGCTATACTGTAGTCTGTTTTTCCTGCATCGTAAATGTCATGACTTCTTTTCACCAAGGTATTCTTTGCTGTGAGAAGAAAGAACTTGAACTTCTTTCAAGTCAATCTCATCACCTGGTGACTTCATGCATGTGTTCAGGTGGTGTCTTGGAAATAATGCAGAAGCAATTTGCTATTTTTCTTAGCCTGCATTCAATAAGGAATTTGCCCATGATGAAAGCCAGGTGGGTGATAATAAATTCAGTAATCCTATCTGGTTTTTAGCGTACTACCTTTTGGGTTGGCTTCAGCATCGCCCACGCTAATTCAGCAAAAATCAGCACCAGCCATAGCATCTTTATAAATGCTCCAATTTGTCATTCATGTTGGCCCATTTTTAGCTTGCGTGTACTTGGACTCAGAATTCCTGGCATCCCCTGAGATGTTGCCTCACTGGGCCTTCAATAGTTCAAGTGAATAAGTTCCTTTGGCTTATGAAATTGGCATGGAAGATGTATATGGCAGCAAAATCTTGGATGACACCGTTTGTCCATTAGTTGTCCTAACTGAGGGTTTTATGGAATCATGTGCAGGGCTATTTTGGATGAACATAAACTCTCATGATTAATTTGTAATTTGTAAAAATCTGCAATGTCTGGTCAGTGCCAAGCCCTGTCCTAATCTATATAAATAGATGTGAAACAGCAACAGTGTAATTGAATTTATTAAGTAATGGATTGGATTTAGTGTAAACAGTTGTCTTTGTATTTAGGAATTAGAAATGAACATATTGTTTTAACTCATACAATTTTCTTTCAAAAATGCTTGAGGTCTTCTAGTCCAGCCCGTCTTCAAGAATGTGATCCTATACCATTCTTTGGACAACAGGTCAAACACCTTTTCTCTGCAAGAGTCTCTTTGGAAGACTACTATCATGTCACCCCCTAGTCCTTCTCTTCATTAGACTACACATCCCTAGGTCCCTCAGTCATTCATCATATGGCTTACTCTCCAGTTTAATCATATTTGTTGTACTACTTTGCACATTTTCTTGAGTTTTTTTAAATACATATATTTAAATATATATGCAATATTTATATTGTATTATAGTGACCAAAACTATGGTGACCAAAACAGTATTTCAAGGATAGTTTTACCAGTACTATACTATAAAAATATGAAGTATAAAATTATATTAGCATTTCACATGACCTTCCTTCCTTTCTTTCTTTCCTTCCTTCCTTCCTTCCCTCCCCCACTTTTTAGTTTAAATATCAATATTTAACTAAAGTTTAGCTAAAGTTGATTTTTGATCCCTATTCAGTTTTTCTGTGTTTTACATCTCATTCAATTCAATCAACTGGAAAATTAATGTTTTCTGAAGTATCATAATTAGATCATTTTATTTAAAAATTAGTGCAAAAACATTTTTATCCACTTTTACCCAACATATTCTTCAAGCTGTTTATATCCATTAAAGACATGCTATTACAGTCTGAGTCAGTTGTCTGTATGTAGATTTTCTTTGATCAAAGGAGGTTTTGTTTGGTTTACTTTCAGTTATGACTGAGTGCTATAAATCCATCCATGCTGAGTTTAGTTCATGGTGGTCAGCATGCAAGATATCATTCAACATTGCAAGGGTAGTTATTATAGTTCAAAGGTTGAGCAAATGCTTTGAATGACAGAAGCGTCAATTTCAATTCTCAGCAACTCCAGGGAGAGACATCAAATGTCAAGTGATGGGAGATAACTTTGCTAGAGGTGCTGGCAAACCATTGCAAACAAAATAGACAGAACTTAGTTAGAGTGAAGAAATACTGTTCTCTGTGTTGGATCATATTATTTTTCTGAAACAGATTGGCACTAATTAATTTAAATGAAGGACTCTAAATTGCCATGTGAATAAACTCATGATGAAGGAATCTTGCAATGAAGGGGGGAAAATCTTAACAGAACCATTGATATTGGAATATAGTAGGAGTGCATGGCCCCAGAAATGTTGTGGGAACTTCTTATTTAGACAATCAGTCACTTAAAATACAAATTATTCAGAGGTGGTATTCAGCAGGTTCTGACCGGTTCTGGAGAACTGGTAGCAGAAATTTTGAGTAGTTCAGAGAACTGGCAAATACCACCTCTGACTGGAGATTTTACAGTATCTTTTCTCTGCCACACCTACCAAGCTGTGCCCACAGAACCGGTAGTAAAAAAAATTGCATCCCACCACTAAAATTATTGTATTTTTATTGTAGGCTCCAATTATTATTCTACTTTGGACATTTGCTAGGAAAGGAGGGAAGAAAGGGAAGAAGAGATCTCCAGCATCAAGCTGGATGGACTCAGTCACAGTGTGTGTGAATATATACTTGGAAGACCTGAAAGACTAGGTTAAGGACCTGGAGAACATCTGTCCTGATGACATTTAATAATACTGGATATGTGTAATGTATATGCAAATTAACTTGGGAGACAGGGAAACAGACTCAGCCAGGACTATGGTTAGAAATGGGGCAGCTTAGACCATAGCATATATGTGGGCACAGTAAACATTTCAGAAGTGACCCTCCCTAGTTTCTTGGCTGTAAAGATGATGATACAGAAATGAATTTTGAGACTTGCAAGATTCTGTTAATGCAACCCTGCAGTAAAGTACAACTAGTTCTTCTTTCCTGGATGACCTCACAAGCAGGGGTGGGATCTGGCCAGTGTAACTACCAGTTCGGTGATTTGTTTTGCATGTGCATGCATGCTTCACGCACACACATGCCTAACACACACTGCGCACATGTGTGAAACATCATCAGCTTGCTGCCTGGACAGCTGAGCAGCACTGTGCTGCGCAAAGCAGCTGAGGTTGAAAAACCAGGAAATAAATGTCAGGTAAGAGCCTAGGCAGGCGGGTGGGCCAAAACAGCAGCAGACATAGAACTGGTTCTATGTGTGCTGCTCTTCAGAGTTACTGGTTCTATAGAGATGGACAGAACCAGTAGAATCCCACCCCTGATCACAAGGCTATGAGTATGTGACAATTTTCTCTGAAAGATACCTTGACCATCTGCTAGCAGACTCCTTAGTTTATCTGATAGGACATTGCAATCAAGTAACATCCAGCCAACATTTCAGGTCCACTGTGTAATCTCTGGGATATTATCCTTTTCAGAACTATTGGAAGGGTTGCTAGAAAGCAGAATTTTAAAATTACCATCACATGATTGTAGGATTCTGAATGAATCTAATCATGTTGTAACCCCCTGGGAACTCGAGCTATCTGCAGCAGAAACCAAACTTATGGGAGAATCTCATTATACTGATTTCAAAACTGCTTTCTGGAGCTTTCTGAAAGACAGGGCATGTCAGAGAAAGTGGTCGGAAGATATTCCTCCATTGGCCATCAAAGATTAGAAATAATACATAAACAGATTCTTTGTGAGTTGAAGGGGCTTAAAAGGCACCCGGGACCCAGATCTGGTCCATGGGGCCACCCTGGTAACATTGAAAGACCAGCCTATGGTACCTCTGTCAGTGAAAATGGAGCTCCAGAGGATTGCAGGTGGGTCTCCTGAGTTCTGTTTTTGCTGGCAGAGGTTGGAGAAAGCCATCGCAGATAAAAATGGAGCTTGCAAGGGCCACAGATGGCCCTCCCAAGCTCCGCTTTCACTGGCAGAGAGTTTTAGGAGGCCATCGCAGTCAAAAACGCAGCTCGAGGGACTGTTTTTGCTGGCAGAGCACTCAGGCCACCACAGGCACCCCTACATGAGTACAAGCTGGCCACATCCACCCCGGCCCACCGAGGTCAAGCACAACCCTTATGCAGCCTTCAATGAAATCAAGTTTGACACCCCTGTCTTAATGTGTCACCACTTCTTTGATAGCCCTTTGTGACTATCTGAAAGGAGCTATCCATTTTAGTTGCAGTATTGTTGGTGTGTGTTTTTAACTCCCAAAACATTTTAACTGAAACAGAGAAGGTGAAGACATCCAAAGATAACATAGACTATCTTTGACATCCTAATCAGAAATTAATCAAATGGGCTGAAGAAAACAAGTCTGTTTAGATCTTTCTGAAGAACAGAGACAAGCCTAAGCTATCTTATCTCTGAAGATAAGACCCATTTGTCAAGGCATCCTGATGAAAACATCAGCACAACATTGCATTAATCAATCAGTCTGCATATCATCCACACCATTTTGTTTTCAATTGAATGGTTTATGTGGGTTTACATGATATTCCTTGACCTTTGCTACCTTAGCACCTGCTATCCTATAGAGAAAACTCAGATTTCTGGTTTTGTAATCATTTCCCAATCATTTCATTTCCCATTTTTTAAAAAAATTAAAATGTCACAAAAAATATGTAGTGATCTGTAAGCCAACAAGACAAAACTGGACTATAATATAAGGATTTTATCAGACCTTTTTCCATAAATTGTTTTTGATGTGCATTATCTGGATTAACAAAGGGTGTTTTTCATTGGCAAATATATCAAAAAGGAGTTCTATGGATGTCAGGTAATTAGAAAATCCAGCCGCTTTCTCCATTTTGAATGTCTCAAACATAGGGAATATTCAAGGTCTGATGCTGCGAATGTATATATAGGAAGCTTGTTTGTTACAATAAAAGACTAACAATATAAGAGGTTAGATGAAGTCTTGTGCAAGATTGGAATGTAAGTACAATCAATCAATATTTAAAATGGCTAAATTTCTACTAAAATGGACTGAAAACTAGAGTCAGTCTTATTTCAAGGTTCAGAATTTTCTCCTGACACAACTTTACCTAGCTAAATACCTGAAATTCTAGAAAATTTAAAACAAGTAGAAGAACTTTGGTTTAAATGTGAAGTAGGCTAATCTATCTTAATTTTTGTATATCCACATTTGCAATTCTGGCATATTTTCTCAAATAAATATTAATTGATGTCAATAGGGTAACTTTTTAGGTGTCAAAATATGTTTCTATTTGTCCTGGTATTTTAATTTCTCTATCAGTGTGCAAGAGTTTTTTTTTTTCACTTGGAATTTAATGTAAACGTACTTGTTTGTCATTTCCTGCACCTGTGTGCGAAGTGAAAATTCATTCAGATTTCGTAGTGCAGATTTAAAAAAAAAATAGCAAAAATGCAAACAAAAATACATGCTTGTGGAAAAGTGAATACAAATTGATGCTGAAAATAATGTACACAAACATATTGCTTAGACATGTTTCCAAAAATTCATGATATAGGATGAAACAAGAATAACAGAAGTAAATTGAGAGAACCTAGCAAAACTGAGGTTCAAATATTTGCTAAAAAAATTTTCTTAGCACTTTGTATATCAATTGTATTATTTGATGCTTAATTCTAATTTAATATTGTTAGGTTGATTTTACATGATATTATTAAGGCATGCCTTAATATTCTAAAAACGTAATTTGGAGGGTAACAAGCACTTTAGAACTTTAGATTACTACACATGTACATAAAATGGGGATAATATTTAATATTTGCAAGAGTATTGTGAGAACAAAAGTGGTCAAAACTATTAGTATATCATGACTTTTATAGTGAAAGTTACCAGCAGAATTTACTGTCATCCTTGAGCAGTTGCAAATGAGGATTTTTCTCATCTGATATCGACATTTTAACATAATAAAAGGAATGATGATCATTTATCTTTCACAAAATAAAAATCACTAAGGTCTCCAGGTTAGACACTGGTGTCTGCTGTAGGTATTCAGTGACATTATCACACGTGTACCACAGCTGTGTATTGAGAAATGGATTTTGACCAGCTTTTTTAACAGGAAAACAACTGCTAATGTATACACCATCCCATGATTGTGAGTTTCAAGAAAGAAATTTCTGATAAAGTGGCTTGGTTTGTTTAGTTTTGTTTAGTCCTTGGATTTATCTTGCAACTGGTACTGCCTATATTACAGTATTTGCTGCTTCTCAGAAAATGTATAAGTTTAACAAGGAATGCCAACTCAGAATGGTCACATTTAAAGATATGTTATGCATTTAGAAATCTAGAATTTCAAGAAAGCATGTTTCTAGCCCAGCTTTGTCCCAGATGTGCTAATTCTCTACATGCTGAAAGCCATTTGAATTTTTGGTGGGGTGGAGGGGACTGGGCATCTAAACATAATTAATTGAATTGAACTTGTAATAGATTCATCCAGTTACAAATAGACAAAAGTAAGTGAGGAGGCAACACTAACTGCATGAAATTCTTAGAAAAACAATATAATTCTGCATTTAAAAAAAAGTCAAGAAATAGATATCTGATTCTAGTAAAAAAAAAATTCCAGTTCCTATTTAAGATTTAATTTTAAGTAATGTAAACTTTTTGATTGTTACCATTTTTTTAAAATCACGGCTGTATATTGCACTGATGAATATGTTCATATCTATGATGCTACTACATAAAATTCCAATGGTTGTTAGTTTATTTACTAGATAGATAGATAGATAGATAGATAGATAGATAGATAGATAGATAGATAGATAGATAGATAGAAAGAATACTTTATTGGTCATGTATGGTTGGACACACAAGGAATTTGTTTTGGTGTAAATATTCTCAGAATACATAAAAGAAAGATACATTCATCAGGAGTTGATAATCATAAGGTACAACACTTAATGATAGTCATAGAGTACAATAAGCAATCAAATCATACCAGGAAACAGTCAGTAAAAATTGTAAGGATACAAGCGACAAAGTTACAGTGATACAGTCACAAGTGAGAGGGGATGGGTGATAAGAGTGATGAGAAGATTACTAGTGTTCTATACTGCTCCAGTCAATCAATTGTAAGCAATGTGATTAAAAAAATAAAATTAAAAATTCATAAATGAAAGCTTAGTTTTTTTAAGCCTTGGAACATAGCTAAGATAGTATTCCCTATCCATCATTATTTAAGTAGACAAATCAAATGTCTGCTTAAAAACAGGGTTTTAAAAGCTTTCCAAAAATGAAAGGGCTAGGCTTATTTCTGGGGATGGTGTGTCCCACAGTGTAGCACAACCACAGGAAAAAAACATAATACTGGCTCATATTCCCTTTTCCATCTGCTTTGATGGCATTTCCAGCTAACCATGTTCTTACAAAAGAGGTGCAGAATCAAATTTGGATGAAACAGTTCTTGATGTAACTGAGATCTGTACTACATAGGGCTTTATAGTATAATAATAACCAGTACTTGATTCTGAGTACTTTTCAAAGCAGTGCAACTACAGTAGATTGCAGTAGTTATGATGTATGTTCCTAAGAGCCTGTTTTACTATCCCCAAGGTTTCCTGATCCAGATAGACCATAACTCCCAACCAGCAGAAGTGGACAAAAGCTCTCCTGACCAAACTTCCACCTGTTCTTCTGGTTTGACTCTAAAGAATTCTGCTGAAATTCATCACCAGAATTTTTAGTGTGATGGGAGACTATTTCTGCACCTGTGAAAATGTTAAACTCTAGATTTCTTTTCCATGTTTTGTTCCTCCTAAGGACAAATGGGATTCACTGCTCTGATCCGTCCTTTAGCCAAAAGGTTCTTCTTCACTTAAATCAGAAAGCTTAAAGCTGAATTAAGCAAAGTGTCCTACATTTGCTCTTTGGGTTTCATGTTGAGAGAAATGACAGGGTGTTAAATTGCTGGAAACCAGAATGAACGTTGAAGTGCCAATAAGGGCAGAATGCCACATTGGACCTGATCAAATGGAACACATCCGGAACCCTTCCAAAATGATTTCTTTTAATTGATTTGGGAGATTAAAAAATAGTAGGTCTTCTACCTAATGGACAGTGGAGATATTAATCATTCTGCTTTTACTTTACCATGAAGGAAAATAATACTGTTCCTTAGTATTGAAATGGAAGCTTTGAAAACATTAATTTTGTGGAAAAGTGGGGAAACAGTTAACAACAGCAGCAAATAAAAGGGATCAGATTTAGCTGTCAGGCACATTTCACGAGGCGATTTAATAATGAGTATAACTTTTGACTTGGCTTCTTTACTTAATGATGACTGATCTAATCTGAAGGACTGCCAGTGATCTTTGTCCTAAGAGAAAGTACTTGAGGAAGTTGTGGAACAGAGATATTTTCATCTTTGGAACACCCAAAAGAATGTTCCTATGAATTCCTGTGCAAAGACGTAATGACAGCTTCTTTTGTGAATCCATATTAACGGTTGGCTTTTGGATTGTTTGGATAGGAAACCATTTTGGCCCCACAGAAGATAGAAATGAGCCCTTGATTTGACCAAATATGATTTGACATGGTGACCACTGCAGCAGTTCCTTAAGTTTAGCAAAGAACAAAGTCTGGTGTGGCTTGAAGAAATTAAATGGAATTGAAGAGCCCAGAGTAGGACTACAGTAATAAATAAGCATTCAAAATATATGACTGTGTTTCATAACTGCTAATTATAGTGCATGTTTAATATTGGAAAACATAACATTGTTTCCATGGCAGGTACTGATTTTGGTGAATCAGCAAAGGACTATGAAAATTCATCAGCTTATTTCTTAATTTTCAGGGTTACATCCTGGGGCTGTTTAAAAACGAATCAATGCAAATCAGTAGAGGAACTGCACAGAAACCAAATACAACAATTACGAGTGCTCTTCTTAAATCAATATTATTAGGTCTACAAACATATTTTTAGAATCCTTTATCCAACAATTGTTTTTGGATAAAGGCAGGATTAAAACTCTAATAAGTAAGAAAAGAAATAAATATTCCAAGATGTGCAGTTTTCTCACTAGAAACTTGTTGTACAAATGTAAACAAAAAAGCTGGATGAAATGAAGAATTCCAGATTCTCATTTTTGGTGTGTGTTGTTGTCCAGAAGTGGAATTCAGCAGGTTCTGACCAGTTCTGGAAAACCAGTAGTGGAAATTTTGAATAGTTCAGAGAACCGGCAAATACCACCTCTGATTGGAGATTTTACAGTATCCTTCCCCTGCCATGCCCACCAAGCCACACCCGCAGAACCGGTAGTAAAAAAATTTGAATCCCACCACTGGTGTTGTCTCAGGAAGGAAAATACTTACTGGATTGTTACCCTTGGGTTCAGAGGTGGTATTCAGCCAGTTTTGGCAGGTTCTGGAGAACCAGTAGAGGAAATTTTGAGTACTTCGGAGAACCAGTAAATACCACCTCTGGTTAGCCCCACCCACATCTATTTGCTGCCTCTTAAGTCCCAGCTGATTGGCTGGGTCTTCTTTTGTTGCCCTGCACAGGAGAAAAAAGCTGGAAAACAGGTTAGTGGGATGGGGAGGGAATGGAGATTTTGCAGAATCCTTCCCATGGCCACCAAGTAATTCCATGTCCACCAAGCCATGCCCACAGAACCGGTAATAAAAAAAATTGAATCCCACCACTGATTCAGTGGTGCTTGCAAATTCTGCAGGCTTATCCTTTAATGTCAAAGTTATAGTTAAAATCAAGAATTCATTCTGCTTTCTATACTGAATGTGGGATAATGATTGTTAACTGATTATGGAAAATAAGGAGTATATTCCCTCATTCCCCCCTTTACTTATCTTTTAGTCCTTAATATCTCTGGTAAAAGTAATGTTAAGAGATGCAGAAAGACTGTCAGAATGGAGAAAGATTCAAAGGTCCTGTGAAAAATTATGTGAATACTTTGGGAGATACTTCTGAGTTAAGGTGCATTGAGATAACACTAACAGAATGAGTGCTTATGTTAATCAACACATATCTATCCTTGAATGAAGTGCTCTGCTGAGATTTATATGGAAGCAGGGCATGGACTTGTGTTGCCTACATAGTATTTGATCATTTTTGAAGTGTAATTTTGTTTTTCATACAGGACATGATGTTTGGAACTAGATATGGTTTTCCAGGCATAAAAGACAGGACCCTTTTCTCTGGCTTAGGATGGATGTGATTTAAATTATTATTAGCATGAGGAAAAAGAAGATACGTATGGTAATTTTTTCCTGTCATTCTTCTATAGTGAAACAAGCTAAGAGAAATCAGTAACAGAATCAGAGGAGAACTGATCGCGGAAATTTTGAAATTTTGAACTAGTTCAAAGAATCAGCAAATACCACCTCTGACTAAAGATTTTACAGTATCCTTCTCCTGCCACCTCCACCAAGACATGAATCTCACCACTGAACAGTATGGAATTCCACTTTAGAAGGCAGCTAAAGAACATATGGGCCAATTTTTGGTCTATACCATATGTGTCAAACTTGCCGCTTCACATTGCTGTCATGTGACATTTCACAATGTTTTCCCCATTTGTGGAGGTGGGGTGGGCGTTGCCTGCATGTGACACATCCAGCATGCAGGCCGCCAGTTTGACACCCTTGGTCTACATCAGGGGTCTCCAACTTTGGCCGCTTTAAGACTTGTGGACTTCAATTCCCGGAGTTCCTCAGCCAGCAAAGCTGGCTGAGGAACTCTGGGAGTTGAAGTTCACAAGTCTTAAAGCGGCCAAGGTTGGAGACCCCTGGTCTACATGGTTAATTGTTACAATTTGGTTAAGCTGTAACAGAATGTAGCAAAAAACCCTGGCCTACATATAGCCTATCATGATCCTTTATAACCCATTTCCTTCTGACCAAACTGACATTTGCACAGCAAGCTACATTTAGCTAATTTTAGCCATCTTAGTTTTTTGTGGTTTAGTCATTAATGTGTACACAATTTATTTGGCTGGTATGATTCAATGCATTGTGCAAATCCAGAAAATTCAATAACCAGGTTAAGCATATTTGATAAGCCCAGCCTGTTGGATTGTAGGCTAACCACCTCTAGATTATTAGTTTATTACCTCTGATCAACTAAGGAATCATTATAGATACTTAGTGTCATGCTACCATAGACATCTTCACTCACAACTAGGTAATTTGCTACTGTTATATGGTAAAAATTATTCTTATGAGAGGGGTGTGTGTGTGTGTGTGTGGTATGTATGCGTATAGGTGCATTCCAAACACACTCTTGTAAATAACAATGAGGTGAATAATCAATTTGATTTACTCACATATAGATCTAGTTCTAGAACTCGTTGGTTCAGTTGAGAAAGCAGTGGTACACATGAAACATTTTATAGAAGTCCAGAAATTGCATTTCCATACATTGTGCTGCTGCATTCTGTCCATTGTGGCTCTTGGCCCCACCAAAAATACCCAGTAAGGAGTCCCCAATCATCAAAAGCTTGCTCACCTTTGCTACACCATGTTACTCAATCCTCATCTCGGAAGAATGGGATGCTAGCTAGAGTGAAACACCCCTTCCTACCTCTCCTGATCTCTGCATTCTCACCAATTTACTGAATACCTTGCTGTTTCCTGAACTCCAGGAAAATTGTGGGTCCCAGGATGCACTGGATTCATGAATTGTGAATCAACTCTGAAGGCCCCTTGTCAATGTTCTCCTTGGCTTAACTGCTATCAGTCTCCTACTTTCAAGAACCTAAACTTCCTGTACTCCCAAAAGAAAGATAAATAAGAGCAAGTCACTTTGCCCCTCTAGACATAGGCTGAGGAAATTATTTCAAATCAAATTTATCATTGCAGCCAGGAACAGAAATGTATTGAGGGTTTTTTTTCTTCCCCTGGTAAAATTGGTCTCCAGTTGACAAAATATATCCCTGACTTTTCTTCCAGTCCACCAATTAAATTTCCTTTTCAAATATAATTGAGAATAAGCAAGAATTAATTGTTATTTTATTTCTGCTTCATCAAATGAAGAGTGGCTGCTTCATTTTCCAGATTCTTAAACTGTCATCATATTCTGTAATCTGTAAATGGTGTGTACATTTAGGGGGACGGTTATTTAGCTCCTCAGAAATCAGATGTGAGATTATGTATTGGACCTCCTCAAAGTTTAGTGGCTACCAGGAGCACTGGACTCTTGGTGAAGATACCTTGAGGGAGACTCAACACATACCTGGGATTGCTTAAGTCTCCCTTCCCAGGTTTCCTATTTATTTCCTGCCTCTTGTTTCCTGCTCTTCCTCATTCCTTCCAAATTCAGCGTCAGCCTTCCAGGATAGCCCAGACAAAAAGCACAAACCATGAGTATTAAGACTACCTTTTTTGTAAGGTTACAGAAACAGAATCTTGCAAAAAGCATTTCTCCTTGTCTTACCTTTACTTTCCAAAAAACTTGAAAAAGTCCCTTGTGAGATACTTCCAATGTCTCTTTTCTTTCTGTGGGATAAGATACCTTTTGTATGGTGGCTGTCTAGTTTCCAGCTCTTTTGAGAAGATGATCAAGCTGAGCCCAAGGAAGGAGTCAAGCACATCATCAATTCAGAGTCCCTTTGTGTCCACAAGAGATCTAAGTCCAGCCTCCTTCATTCAGTTGAGTCTTTATCTACTGCCAATTGGCCTTGATCGTGGTAGTTCAGATTCTTGGAGAGAGAAAGCAATAAATTTGTACTCATTTGAACGATCTTGGTTCCTGATTTCTTGCACCTGACATCCTCTCTTTGCAGCTCTGTCTCCCAAGATCATTCTCACTAATTATTATACCCAATCTCTATTAATTATTTTTCTCTATATACATTCCCTGCCCTGCAGGGGCAGTAACACTTTTTCTTTCCTGAATTTTTACAACAATTTGATGTACTACAGAGCGAAATCACAATACTTGTGATATCTATTTCACTACGCATGCTGGGTAAGTCAAAGTATCTTGCATGTGCATGAAAAAGGTAGACACCCTGAAGAAGATAAGAAAAATAGTATTGTACTCCTATTTATTTTCAATGAGTGTACTTACTCTATTTTTGCATAGTTATTTTGATTAATGTCCAACTACTTTAGTTTTTAGCAAAAACCTTCAACTTTCTTGCCTGGCAACCAAGCTTCACCAAGTGGATAAGCATTTCAAATGCATCTGTACTTTTAATATCTGATGGAATTCTGGATGGAAGTGGTGTGTCAGAGGAAATCATTTTTGAAAGAAGCCAGTGGATATATTGTAAAAAAAAAAAAAAGACATATANTGTCAGAGGAAATCATTTTTGAAAGAAGCCAGTGGATATATTGTAAAAAAAAAAAAAAGACATATAAATCAGTTTAGGATGTGTATTCTTCACATTCTGTAGAAGTGTAAGTTGGCATGCCTGCATGAATTGAACCATGAATACATTTCAAAAACCTATGTGAAATACAAGCAATGAACATTTCACAAAAAATAAATTAGTACCTTTAAAAGGAAAAAAATACAAGGTATTAAACAGCCACATATTCAAAACAAAATATGGCTTTGTTGGCATTCTTATTACTGCTCTGAATTTTTAAAGTCTTCTAAATCAGATTAGATTAAAGTTGCACAGTCAGTGCTTTGGAGAAACCATTTTCTTCAATGTTCTGACTACTTTTGGGGTAATGTTTCAACTTCAAGATTCTGAAGTTGTAAACATCTCTGAACTACCTCTGAAGTTAGCCTAATAACTGGGATAAACAGGAAAGCCTAATGACATAATGGGGAGAAATCACTTCAGTGGCTGTCTTACAAGTATTGAATTTACCTTAAATTAGTTGAAATTCATGACCCAAATAGGAATCTGTTACTGTTTTAGGCGGACTATCCTGTTAGTCAGTTCAATAATCAATTGGAATCTTTTTTCATTTCAATTCCTTGGTCATTGTTCTGTCTTTGCTTTCCATGGAGAGGAAATTTTGTTATCTGTAGCCTGCTAGTCTTGGTATTCTTTTTTTGCAAATAGCAACTCTCCACATTCTTAATTGGGCTTTGTCTTTAGACCTGTGAGCATGTAACTATTTGCTGTACTTGGTCAGCTTTTCTGTGTCTCTGTTAAAAAGTACAAGGCACAGTACTTCAAGCACAGTCTAACAATGACATGAATTCTTGGAGATTCTATGAAGATTCTCAGTCATCCAGGTCATGGTTGTCCCAAAAGTGCTTTTTCAAAAGGCAATTGGACTTTGTTTTTCCTTGAAGATGTTTCATTTCTCATCCAAGAAGCTTCTTCACTTTTGAAGAAGCACCTTTGGGCTAACAATGGCAGGTACAACAGAAGAATTATCTCCCATGATCTTCATGCAACTCATTTTGGAAATATGGCCCAAATCTTTTTCATGCCTCCATATATTTCCCTGTTTGGGAGACTATTGAGTTGAAAGGCAAAATTGGGGGAATTAGGCCTGAAGAAGAGAGAGAGAAGTGAAAGAGTCCCGCAACTAAAACCAGTTTTCCTTGTTATTTTCAAAATGTTGCAGTGATTAGCTTTTCCTCTCTTGAATAATTTCCTTAGTATTTCATTAATCTGGCATCAAGCAATTTTACAGATGGGCTTCAATTCCAAGCATAAGTTGATCTCATTTGATCAGCCTCCTCTAAAATTAATATAACTCTCTTTTTTATGGTTTAATATATACTGAATGGATGTTATAGGGCCAGGTAGAGGTATATAAATTAAGCTAATTAACAGTGCAATCCAATGTGTGTGAGAGAGCATAAAAGATTCTTTGTGAAAACCAAAACAGAATAAAAGTGTCATGATGAATAGTAAATTTATTGTGCAAATGGGTCATACCGTATAATGCGGGCTACAATTTATACAATATGTATCCATTTTAAACATTGATCTTTAAACAAGCCATACCATAAATCTGAATATTCCTTCAGGTTACTGTTTATATAGGCCCCAATAGGGATTCAAAGAGACAGTTGCTTTATAAATTTGCTGCTAAATTAGATGGCTGTATGTAAATAACTTTTTTTATAAGTCAACATCGTTGTGAATTTAATGATTTTGGCCCCGTTGGTAAAGACAGTAGGATTATGGCCCAAGACTCTGTAACCCTCAACTTCTAACTTGTGACCCGGACAACCAGCCACCCCAATGTACAAGGCAATATTTTTTGTGTCAAAATGGGGAAATGACTCTTCCAAGAGGAATGCCAGCTGTCTCTACATATGACTTTGAGGAATCTGGAATGGCTGTTTTCTCTAACAGATAATTCTGAGCCAATCTCAGACAAGGCATTAGGTAAATATGACTTTCAGAAGTTTGCACATCACCTGAACTTCCTGGGCATCCATATATAATGTATGGAGTATAGTTTATACCCTAGAGAGCCACAAAAAGTACTGGTATAGCTCTCCAGAGTTTGTGCTGGGACCATATGATCTGTTTTAAGGGGAGTGTCTGTCTCCAAACAAGTGAATATTCAGAAAAAGAAGTTGGCCAATGCAGTGGGCACCAGCACAGGCAGAGTGATATATTTCACAATCTGATATGATAGTTTTCCTACACCAAACAGCTAATTCTCTGGTATTTCTTCAAATGAAATATGACATAGTGCCAAAGCCTTATGATCACACTACAAAGAAATTGAATGGCCTCACTAGTGTATATAATGCCAGATTGTCATCCAGATACAGAGGGTTAGAAAAAGCAAAAATCTTCTTCAACTCAGCCTGAGTTTCTCATCATTTAATGGAGCCATCTGGGCTTTGTCACTGTCTTCTCCTGAGATGGTTTTTGACTTCCTAGTCTGGTATAAAAACTGAGATTTCCTGTGTTCTTACATTCGGTACCAACTAGGACTGACTTCTTAGTTTTAGAAGATCATTCAAGTTTGTCATAATTAAATCAGGTAAAGTCTTTCCCTAAAAAGGAACTGAGTTCTAAAATGGACTTCTTTCTGGTGGAAGATGCAGTGTTTACCCTGTTACATTAAAAAATAGTTCATTTGAAATATAAGGGCCCATATCTTTGCTATGATATTTTTGCACTACTGGAGTGATGATTAATTTCCCATAGGAAAAATTTTTTCTTCCTATCTTGATCTACACTTTCCCACTCACACATTTGTTTCAGTAATGTCTTAAGAATAATAACAAAATTATTTTCTCTCCTTTACTCCTGGGGGAGGAAGAGGGAGGGAGGGGAGAGAAGGAAACAAGCTTTAGACAATACAATTTGTATTTAGAAGCCCTGATTTCTTCCAGAATTCAAAATAAAAACTGACCGCAGTATTCTTACATTCTAAATCCATGACTTTTAATACAAGGAACTGCAAAAAGGAAATTGCTTATACAATTGAAATACATCCTTAAGGTAACTGAGTTCTACGTAGCACAGACACTATTCTGAAATAGATGAAAAATATAAATGTTTCTCAAATGCAAGTGAAAGAGTTGAGATGGAAGAATCTTTTATGTATTCATCCTAAATATAAAAGCAAGAGATGCCAAAATATTTCCTCTTCTCCAAGTCAAGTTTCTCCAGCTGAATTCATTTCCACAAAGGGAGCCGCCTGCAAGGACATTATCAGGGAATCACAATTGTTCTTAAATGTCATTCACTTCACTTTAAACTTTTCCATGTTTAAAAGATATTCAGACATTTCAGTCTCATTTATCTATTTCTGTTATCCCAAAAAATGAACACAAGGTAGAATTTTCCAAGGATGTTTTTCTCTGGCCCAATTTAAGAGCAAACAAAAACAGAGGTACAGTTGGGATCTTTACAGATTGCTAGGCAACAGAAGTAATTAACAGTCATTATCAGGAAGAAAAGTTTAACTACCAGAGCTTGGATTCCACTTCCCTTTTTTCTGCAGTAAAAGTTTGGAAACTCCCCAGACCATTGAAAAAACCTTCCCTCAGTAAATAAACAAGCTTGTGTTGACTGGATAAACAAACATTAAGGGAAATGAAAAAAAAAAAAAAAGACTGGAGGAGAGAGGGAGAGAGGGAGAAAGTGAGAGATCACAGTTTTATTCCTAAAGCAGGGAGAAGTAATTAAGTACTAATTTTAAAAACCCAAAGTAATCAATCAGGCAATGAATAAACTCCAGGCCCTTTGTGAAAAAATATTTTAGAATGAAAAGATTGCGAGATTCTCTCCACAAGACACTTTGGTTTCTCTACCAATGACCAAGTATATATTTTAATTTTGTTGTAGTTCTCTGCCACTGCAAAGAAGAATCCCTGGCTAGGTTGTAATAAAATAATATGAATCATTTAGAAAGAAGATGTGTGTATGTGCACACAAATATATATCTGCTTGAATTACACAGAACATTACAGACTCGCTTTATTTGACTGTAATTTTCTGTTTGCCTGAAATGAGGTTTATCTCTCACAATTGTGGTCAGAAAATTACCAAGTGTTGTGGAAAAGTTGCTTTTGGTCAGCAATGGATAGTTTAGTGCAGTAGACATTTTCCATCCATTACCTTTACATCCAATAAAGTTTCTTGGTTCCATACAAGGTTCATAATCCCCCTCCCCCCCAAAAAATAAAAAGATGTAATAGACAAGGCCGCTCCTCTTGGGAACCAGGGGTGGGATTCTACCAGTTCACACTTATTCACTAGAACTGGTTGTTAACATTCTAAGCAGTTCGGACAACCAGTTGTTAGAAGAAATTACTGGCCTAATCCCGTAAGGAAGGCAGGAAGGAAACATTCTGGTGTTGCTTACAGAAACTGCCTCTCCGTTAACCTTATTACATTCTTAGCAGGACTAGACTTCCTATCTCAGGGACATCTCTGGAATTTTTTCCCCTCCTTTGCTGGTACTTTAATTGTGTGGAGTGACCATTCAAAGTTACAATGGCACTGAAAAAAGTGACTTATGACCATTTTTCACACTTACAATTGTTGCAGCATCCCCATAGTCATGAGAGGCCAGGCAAGGAGATCCGTGCCTCGATGTGAGTGCTATTGAGTTGGCTACATCCAGCCAATAACATGACCATCAAGCTACATCCACTCGGTCATATGACCCCCAAGCCACGCCCATCAACTGAGCCATACCCACAGAACCGGTTGTTAAAAAATTTGAATCCCACCCCTGTTGGCAACCATTTTGGGACAGTGTTCACAACTTTGTCCACAAATCCAAATGTGCCCAGGATCCCCAAAAATTGTGGAGCAGGGATAATCTGCCATATATCTTAAATAATGATATCTCACCATCTTAAATAATGGTGAGTAGTAATTTTGCCACACAAATTCAAAAGCGACCGTAGCACAAGTCTTAATAAAGTTTCTTAAATATAAAAAGAAAAATTATCTACATTAATAGGCTTTGCTTCCAGTTCTGTCTTGCTTTTGTGATTATTTTGTTAGATTATTAAATTAAAGTACATAAACTGCCTGACTCTCAGTACTCAAAGTAGTTAATCATCATAATCTCTTTGCATAGTTAAAAAGCCTTGCGATGAAAAAACAATCTCTGCAAATGATATGCTTTAAGAGAGACAGAAAGCACTGGTGAGAACCTGCTGCTCCTGGTCTAACTGGGCAGGCAGAAACATTCAAGAGCAGACAGTTTCATAACTATTCAGATCCTGAGCCCTGAAGATCTTAAGAGATGATGCTAGCACCTTGAATTGCACCCAGAATAACTAGGGCCATCTTAACCCTATACTGCACATGAGCAGTAAAAGCAGTGGCATAAGCACATACAATTACAAAAGAAATGTTATCAGACCATATTTATCTTGTGGTTTATTTATAAGTGTAGGGCCATAGCTTCTGAAGGTGAAATTCCATTTATCTTCTACTCACATATGTTCAGGCTGCAACTTAATCTTGCTCCTTGAGAGTGTCCACATTCTACTCTCCCCTATTTTCTTAATCTTTGATGTATTTTGTAAAGGATGTTCTTAATTCTTCCTTTTTTCCCTCCTTCCCCACAATCTTTTGACAAACCTTCATGCTGTGTCTTCCAGGAAGTTGAAAGCAATTAAGCAAAAAAAAAAAAAGTAACAATTTTAGACATCTATCATATAATTTGAAATTACACACAGTATAGATTTTGAGAGAGATGGAAGAGAAGAACACTTTGAGAGATTAGTTGCTATATGTTGGTTTTTAAGAAGTGAGTTATTAACTGAAATAATATCAAGTGAATTCTTCTTTCTTTCCTCCCTAACCTTTGCAAAGTCTATCCTAGTCAATTATTACAGCAAAGCAGGGAATCAGGAAATAGCTTTGAATCAGTCAGATCCAAACTGATGGTAAGACATGTGTTAAAAGAAAGCAGCACACAAATAATATTTTGATAAAGCAAAATAATTGTAGGACACCTAGCACACTTCTAAATGAAAGACATTGCCCTTGGAGAGTTTAATATACTGTATTAGTTAATTTGGTTCTTATAATGTTGATTTAGTTATATAGACAGGATAGGAATTGGGAAGAAATTATTCCATTTAGTGTGAGTTCATTCTGTTCATATATTCCACATTTGTGCCTGAAATGATATATATTTATATGACCAAATCAGCACTCTTTTGAATTCTTCAATGCAGTTTGTAACATAATTGTGTATTCAAATGAAAATCGTGTATTCTCAAAGAAATGCCCACAAGAAGCACACAACATTTTGTAACATTGTGAGAAGAAAAGGTTGCCAAATGATGCAGAAAAAGAGGGAATGAATAATAAATAAAAAAGTGAAATGCATTTTAACAGATTGCATTCTTAGAGTACAAAGGTAGATTATCTGAAATATCAAAAGAAAATGATTAAACAAGAGAAAGCAGACAATTAAATTATATTTCTCTGGCTAAATAAAGCATTTGTTTATCTTGCTTGTCTACTTTAAAAGATTAAAAAAGAACACTGTAACCTCTAGAACAGAGTATAATTTCATCTTAGTAGATAACCTATAAAGATCCATTTTGTGTCAGGCTTTTAAATGATGTTATTAGTGAAATAATAATTGTTTGTAACCTTTTACTTTCTTTAAAAAATAGTTTGCAAAAGAAATGGATTTTTAGAGATTTTCTAAAATGCTGTGGGACAGGGACTAAACACAACTCTTGAGGAAATGAATTCTACAGACTGAATTTTCAGTTACAGAGTAACTGAAGAGAAAGGCCTTCTCCCAAGTCAATCAAGCAGTCAGTCCAGTGACCTTTTTGGAAGAATGAAAGCAGTCACATCCTTCTGAAGGCTCATGTAGCTGCTTTGAAAGTTCTCCTTGCTTGTCTGCACATGGTGAACGTGTGTAGACAGCTCTTCTACTGATTGTATTGTCAAACTATTCTTACTATTAAAACAGAATCCTGAAGTTCAGATGAAATTTACTCTCCTGTAACTTAATCCAATTAAATCAGCAATTCCCACTAGATATGTTTGAAGATCACACTATCTTGGAATACAAAAGCAGTATGTCAGAAAAAGCTACCTTGAAGGAATGGACAGAGGTTTCTGAATAACTGGCTGAAAATATCTAGGATATGAAAATCGCTGTGTAATGATGGGAATATTAATTAAAAGGGTTGCTCTGATCATGCTTGTTTACTATCCTGTCCATCACATATGAAAATTAACTTTTCTATCCTTAATCACAGTTTCTGAGAGGGGAAAATCCTGATAATGGCAAGATTTTTACTCAAGTATTTACAGTTCTTAATGGCCTTTGTGAACAATATTTAATCTTTAAAAAAGTTGGAACATCTCGATTCCAAAGAACTACACTGAAATATACAGATTGTCTATGCTGCCAAAACCTGCAGTGTATTTCCGCATTTGTTGTGAGAGTAACCTACATAATAGGTTGTTTTTCCCACACTGGACAATTCACTGAAGGCAAAATTCACAGAAAACTCTCCAAAGACAAAATTACCATTCTTTTCAATGCAGTGGAACTAAAAATGGGGGTCTTGGGATGGGATGGGGTGAGGGGGAATAGGAAGAGAAAAAGATCCCCTGCAGTTAACAGAAAGAACAGGAAAAAAAACTTTATAAAATGGTTCTCCTTTGGATAACTCCAGAATCCTCTCTAAATCTTGAGGATTTAGCCAGGGAACATATTGGTTCCAGCAGACTATGTAAAGTTAATTAAGGATGATTAATGGAGCATTTTCCTTACAGTGATATCTGTGACAGAACAAAGCTGTCTCAGGCTTGTCAAGCAGAATTTGAGTTGAATGAGTATTTATGTGATCAGATTTGAAGGGCTGCCTCCTGATGGAGCAAGGATTCATCAATCAATCGCACCGGCTTGCAGTGGTGGGAAATTGGTCTATCAGCATAGCTCTACTTCCATCTCCCTTTTTTTTCATTCTATCATCCCTCTGGCTACAATACATCTTTAACTTGTACCTCTGACCACCTTAAGAGCTATCAGAGGGGAGCAGAAGCAAGGGACTAAAACATCTATTATGGGGCTGATTTCTCAGCTGTAGTCATACAATTGATTTCTTTTAAGCAGAGATCCAGCCATTGTAAAATGATACATGTCTGTTCAGTGAAAAAATTGGCCATAATACAAGTTTACCTCTTGAACCTCTTGAAAATCTCTCTCCCCCCCCTCTCTCTCTCATCTTTGTGTGCCTTTGTTTGCCGATTGCTACTTCTAATGCTACTTCTTTGTAAATTATCCTGTCTCTTCCATTCTAAGGCATTTCTTTTAAAAAAGAAAAGGAAAAGGAAAAAAGAAAGCAGGACAAAATTTGTGAATTAAAATGCCAAAGCAGATATTGTACCTTGCTAGGTTTGGGCTAATTCTTAGAGCCATTTTTGAGACAATAAAGTTGTTAAAAGTGGTTCTGTTTCTAGATTCTGCATGTTAAAGCATGGCTATTTGCCAGTAATAAATAATAGGCTGCATTTAATTGTAATCCTCTCAATGCAGTTTTGTGATTCACTTGGTAGTTTTTCTTTTTTTTTTTTTTGCTGGGAAGGGGGAGTTCTTTCAGTGTCATCCCATATTAGCTCCAGAGGGCTGAACCTTTCTGAAATAGCATGAGAGACCATATAGGAGCAATCAAGGAAAGGATTGCAGGAAACTCCCCATGTATAAAAGGAAGGAGTAGTCTTGAGGTAGAATAACAGAATAACAAAGTTGGAAAGGACTTTGCAGGTCTTCTAGTCCAGGGGTTCCCAACTCCTAGTCTGTGGACTGTCACCAGTATATGGCACTGAAGCGGGATGCAAGCAGAATATAAAAACATGTACCCTCCAATCTGCAGAAATACCTTCCTTCATGGAACTGGTCCCTGATGCCCAAAAATTTGGAGGCCGTGATTCTAGTCCAATCCCTGCTCAAGCCAAAAAAAAAAAAAAAAAAA
>BHFT01035964.1:0-19510 GCA_004320025.1 Laticauda laticaudata | reverse complement strand
AAAAAAAAAAAAAAAAAAGCCTTTATCGTTTTAGACAAATGGTTATCCAATCTCTTATTTAGACAAATGATTATCCAATCTCTTATAAAACATTTCAGTGTTGAAGCACCCACAAACTTCTGGAGGCAAGCCATTCTGCTCATTAATTCTTCTAATTGTCAGAATTTTTCCTTAGTTCTAGGTTGGTTCGCTCATTGATTAGTTTTCATCCATTGTTTCTAGCCTGCCTTCAGTTGCTTTGGAGAATAGGTTGTGACCTCTTCTTTGTGGCAGCCCTTTACGCACAGGAGGAAGAGCTGCTATACCAAGACAATGGTCAGATAAAAGAGGTCTGAGTCTGGGACAAGAATGTATCCTGAATAAATAAGACAAGATCCTCCCTGAGGCAAAGGGAGGGAGGAGGGAGGCCTATTCAAATTGCCAGATTCTGTTACGAAAGCTGTACAATACATATAATGCTGATCTATAAGATATTGGATTCCTAGCTTGATCAAGCTTGATATGATGTCATTACCCCATCACAGTGACCATTACTGCCTATCCTCACCAAATAAATAACCCCTCCTCCACGAAATATCCATTAAAAATGTACATAGTTTAAAAGTCTACCCTTTATGATGGAAGAAACTTGTCTGCTCTTACATTGCAGATTCGAGGAGAGTGTTTCTTTGTTTGGAGCAAGAAGCATGAGGGGGAAAATGCTTGGCTTGGATCCTTTCTGCACAAGAAGTAGTCTAAGGCTACTTCTGGCAGACAGGCCAAGCTACAATCCGTTGTTTAGAACTGAATATGCAAATTGTGTGACTGATGATCTGAATTCTGGAGCATCTCTCACTGAGCTGTCCTCCATCTGATGATTACTGAGCCATTTGTTTTTTGTTTTTTATTGCAAAGCATGAAAGCTGCTTTCTGAGTGTGTGTTTGTGCGTATGTGTGTGTGCGTATGTGTGTGTGTGTGTGTATGTGCGCAGTGAGCAAACTCAGAATGTCTAAATATTTAACCAATGTTATTTCAAAGAATTTCATTATTTATCTTCTTGATGGTTTATGCTATATCACATTCTCTTTCTCCCTCCACAGTTGTGGTTTATCATGAAGCAGCACATCTGTGGCTCTAGCCAAATCGGACCTGTTGCAAAAGATGCATTCAGATACCATAAACATGACAAAGGATAGATTACATTGAGCCTTCCTCCATGTTTAACCATTTTAATATGTTTCCTATGCAGAAGAGTCTCTAGATTTACTTAATATATGTTAGCACTTGGACACATGGTTAGGAACATGATTTGGGGTCTTAACCTATTCATAAATAAATGAGGAGCTTCCTGTCTAAGTACAAGAAGAGGGAGAATTTATGTCAAACAATCAGAAATTTAATACATGGTGCTCTATTAGGATGTCCACTTTGTGTACATACTCTTAAAGGCATGATTACGCATAACTTCACTTCTTATAAACAATGTGACTGAAGAAATTACTCACCGAGACAACAAAAGGGAAAGAAAGGTAGGACATTTTGAGCTGCAGCCAATAAAGGAATTACTTTCCCTGAAAAGGTTAAAAATCACTGCATTTATTTGGGGTGCCATAATATTTGTCTTTGAAAGTTTAGTTTTCTTTGGAAAACCTAGGGGAAGATCTTGTGTGGAGTAGGATTTTAGTGACCTGGGTCCAGAGTCATAGATCCAACACTTTACATGACAGCTTTGGTTTTAATATCAGACAGAATCTTTGCAGTGAGTGGTTATTTATATCTCTGGGAAAAAGGCTTTCCATCCTGTGATGGAGCAAGAAACGTAATTCTTCATCTTGTTCACCCCATTTATTTTCCACTGGTATGAATAGAAAAAGGAGGTGTTTCAGTATCAGTAGGACTAAGTATATCACAGACCAGAATTCTAAAACTTCTTAACAATCAAAGTCAAATAAAGGACTGTTTTTATGCCATATACTTCCTTGTTCACCTTTAAGATAAAAGTATTCAATCATGCAACACTAAGTTCACAATGGCAGACATGTTTGGGCAGCATTTTATAACCTTTTATTTCCAAATGTGTTGGATTAAAAATTACTGGGATTTCCCGTCAGTTTGGTTTCTAGAAATTCCTATAGTTGTCCTTTCTACTTATGTGGAATGAGGAAGTTTGAGAAAGGCTAAGTGGCCTTTTATGAATATCTAATATACAGTTCCTAGTGAGAATCCCTAGTTCAAATCCCAAGTACCATGTAATGGAGTGAGCTCCCATTACTTGTCCCAGCTTCTGCCAACCTAGCAGTTCGAAAGCATGTAAAAATGCAANCATGTAATGGAGTGAGCTCCCATTACTTGTCCCAGCTTCTGCCAACCTAGCAGTTCGAAAGCATGTAAAAATGCAAGTAGAAAAATTGGGACCACTTTGGTGGGAAAGTAATAGAGTTCCTAAACACCTTTGGTGTTTAGTTATGCCAGATATATGATCATGGAGATATCTTCGGACAGTCCTTGCTCTTCAGCTTTGTAACGGAGATGAGCACTGTCCCCTAGATCTGGAAACGACTAGCACATATGTGTGAGGGGAACCTTTACCTTTTTAAATATAACAGTCAGTAGCTTTTGGCTGTTTGTTAAAAATATATTGAGGAGCCTACAAATAATAAAAGTAAGAAATTAAGTTTCTCAATTATTTACTGTGAAATGCTACCCTAATGCAGCAAGTAATAGTACAAGTTAGAAAAAGCTATATTGTCTATACAGGCATTGTTGGGACTTGCAATTATGACCACTGAAAGTTATGATGGACCTACGATTCCTCAAAAAGGCTATTTACAGTCCAGAGTCAAAATTCTGATGGTTCCACCCCCTGCAATCATATGACCAAGCTTGGCTGCTCGACAACCAGGCTGCACTTACAGGCCATTGGCACCATTGACCACATTTTACAATGGTTTGCTGAAAACCAGCAGTTATTTCATGTTTCTGGCAAAACTGCGGCCATAGGAAACCATGAGTTTGCTTATGTCAGCTGCCACCTTATGCTTATGCGTGTTCTTCACTGTTATGGAGTGACAGACTGACATGAACTTCATGAGATGGAGGAACGAAGGGGGGAATGCTTTGGGAAATGAAAATAAATGCTGTATCTCCTTGAGATGCTGCCTCAAGGTTACCCAGTTGAAAGAATGAGAGGGCCACATACCAAACTGAGCCTGGATTGAGTCTGGTTACACTGGCATGAGCAATGAGAAACAGTTAAGGGAGAGAAAGTAGAACTTAGAGATTTTGGCATGGAGTTTTCAGTTTTGGCGCTGCTTTACTGCAATACAGTTGACCTCTATTAAACTATACATTTCTCAACAAATGGAGTCAAGGATCAGTTCTAATTAGAAGTTTAAGCTGTGGTAGGTTCAACTGTTTAATAAATGTAGAATTCACAATTGTAGTGGATGCTTTCATAACTGTCTCATTTGCTTTTTGCTTAATGACCACCACAAAAAAGGTCATAAAATTGAGCCAGTCATGTGACTGGCTCATTTTACGATTCTCCTCTTACAAACATAAGACTCCATTATAGTTGTAAATCAAGGTCTACCTGTACATTGTTGTTGATAAAGTAACTTTAAAAAATAAACATAAAAACAAAAACGGGGGAAATCTTGTTATGAAATATTTGGTCTTCACATGTTTCTGGGGAATTCAGGGAGTTGAAATCCACACATTTTAAAGCTCCCAAGGTTAACAAAGAGTAATTTAAACCTTAATAATAGTGAGAGACATGAGAATTTTTAATTGAAAAGATCTGAAGTAATATGGATTTTCCACATGAGAATCATTTCCAGGTGGGAAATTGCTTACATTGATTCTGTAGATTGCTGGATGTGACAAAATTGTCTTAACTGCATATGCAATACATGCATATCATTCCAAATAATGATCATAACCTCCTTTTGGGTGACTTGGATACACTGTATTATAGATACCATTCCTGTATCCAAAACGGTGGTAAATATATAATATATTACAGAACAAAAAGGCAGAAAAGTACGGATTTTAACTAAGATATTGACATTTTAATCAGGAACTCTGGTAGTTTAAGAAAGTTTTGGACCACTAGTAGTCAAAAGGGAAAGATAATGCAACATTAGGAGCAAAGGAGAAATCAGCTTTGTGTGAAGAGCAAACCAATGCCTGATGCAGTCAGCATTATGAGAACTCTTGCTCTGCAATAACCTTAATGTCACTTCAGTAAAATGGGATTATATGGCGAGTATTTCATTTGAGTCAAAATGGGAAAGGGCTGTACATGAATGATTCAAGAATTTGCGAGTTTGGATTTAGATGAGTTTCTGAGCCATTTTTCCATAGAGCCAGCTGCTGAATTTAACATACACTTGTTTGTCATTATAATATCCATAGTTTCTGAGAAATGTGATTTTAACCAACCTGAGACATTCGTGATCTGTACACCATTAAAAAAGCCAATTGATTTAATTTGAACTGGGGCTTTGTCCAATATATAGTTTTTATATATACATAAATCCTAGCATCTAACCAATGCTAGATAATTAAAATATTATGAAAATAATGAAGTAGCATCAATACTCTCGCAATGAACTTACAGTATTAAAATACTATAATAGTAATTAATATCTTTCTTTAAAAATGGACTTTGTTGCTGTGTATTATCCATTGCCCAAATATCACAGGTATGTTTTTGTGGTGTGGATTTTTTTATTTTCCTGAGCCCACGAACAGCATGTCTGGAATATGCAGGTGGCATGCCTAAGCATATGAATCATATGCTCTGTGCCAAATGCCTAAGTTATGTTTTCCTTTAAGTATATCATATAATACAAAGATATCTGTGATGTTTGGACAATGGATAATGCCCAGAGTTCCTCTAGTCTAGTGGCCTAATTTTTCTGCCCAAAAATTAAGAGAAAAGTTTCCCATACAATGTTAGGAACTTAAAAGGAATATTCTGTAGAAATTTATGGAAGCGGATTTATAAGATCTGTTAAAGTGGATTACATTATTAAATGTAATCAGCAACATCATTTGTTTTGTAATTCTAAAACCCACAGCAAAATATTTGTTTGTAAGAAATGCATAGGAAAAATAATGTAACTTTCTGAAAGTTGGGTACCCAAGATATAGGTTGGTGATTACATTGGGAAAATTAACATTTAAAAACCCTTAGTCAGGAAATTTACATCTTAAAGAAGTCTAGAGAAATTTATATTTCTACAAAATGATTTTAAAAGAAAATTACACAATATATATTATGAGGAATTGCATTTCATACAGTAGGGAAAGTTGTAAATAAGAATGGATGAATTGTTAATGGAACTTTGTTAAAAAAAACAGTTTGAAATTCTACTCTAATAATGAAAAGGATAAATACTAATTTATATATGAACTTCATATATCCTATTTATTTATTTGTTAAAATTCTATGCCACCCATCTCACTAATAGAGTGACTCTGGACAGCTTGCAATATAATAAAAAGTTAAAAGGTGCTTAAGAAATTAGAATAAAAAGTTAAAAATAAAAACTATTACAATGGGCAGCCTGGGATGAGAATCTTAATATCTATCCCATCATAACCAATATAGATATTAATTTACAGTTCAGAAATACTTAGCTGTAAAAAAAACTTGACTTCAATTTTGCAGTACAATATTTTGGGCTCTAAAATTAACAATAACACCAACATTCTAGATTTAAAAATTATACAGACAATGATTGTAGAGTTAAAAGATGAAAAGATAAAAGTTATATGTATCCTTTAAAACCAATATCTATTTAAAGTATAGGGTGAACTAGAATTAGAAAGGTAATTCGAGTATTGAGTCAATATCAGAGGTGGTATTCAGCAGGTTCTGATCAATTCTGGAGAATCGGTAGTGGAAATTTTGAGTAGTTCAGAAAACTGGTAAATTCTGCCTCTGATTGGAAGTTTTACAGTATCCTACCCCTGCCATGCCCACCAAGCCACACCCACAGAACCGGTAGTAAAAAAATTTGAGTCCCATCACTGGTCAATATAGCAGGATAGTATATGGTGCTATCTAAAAAAGCAGATTGAACTGTGGCAACCAGAACTAAAACAGAATAAATAGAGATTAAAAATGATAAACATAATGTAAATCAAGTGTCAGGGTTCCAAGTTACAGACCCAAGGCAATCAAAACTCTGAGGCCTGGAGTTTCCTCAAAGTATGAATTTATTAGGAATGTCATCTTGGCACAGCTGGGGAAAACCCAACTGTAAATGATGAGAGGTTTTTCCCATGCAAATCAAAACTCAAAGTGCTCGGTCCCAGGTCAAACATCCATCACATGGATCAGGTCACAGTCCTAACTCTGGCTAGCTTTAGTCCAAGCCTTTCCAACACCTGGTGGAGCGTCCTTGACTCCCACAGGAAAGAATGTTTTTTTGACTACACATCCCTCCAGCTATCTCTATTTCCTCCCTCATGTTCCCATAGCTCCAACCGACCTTGCTGTGGTAGCCCTGAAGATGCTCCAAAAATGGCTTCAAGGCTGACATCAAATCTGATTGGTTCTAACTATCAGTTGGCATTGAACAGTTTTTGTGCACTGCCAGGAGAGTAGATGGCAAAATGATAGTTTATTAGGGTGGGGATGAAATCAGTTGTAGGGGGAGTACATTATGGAGCCTGGTGACCTGGTAAATCGGAGTAGAGGAAAATCTTGTTGAATGCCTCAATAACATAGAGGAACATAGAGGAACATAGAGGAAGTACTTGCTAATTCTATGTACCTCTCTCAGGAAAAAGATCTTTCTGTATCTTCTTTGTAACACAGATGAAAAGAAACTCCAGATTTTGCTTCTTAACTTCTGCATCACTACTTTCAATAGGAATTAATTACAATTGATTTTTGCTATGGTCTCTCCATTGCACAGGCCCAAAGCAAAAGATAACCTTTTGGTTCTTTTCTTTGGATTATTTCCCCCAACCTGCCAATTGCCTTTCCATAAAACAGCTGTTTACATTTAATTTCTACCAGCAGAAGTCCTGTTTTCAGTGCCAGAAAGTATCATTCATGCAAAGAAAATGCCCCCAAGTGCTGGTTTTTGGGGATGGGGAATGGGAAGTAAAGTGTGTGTATGTGCATTTTTCATACTAACTGTTGAGCTGTTGAACACTGTTGAGCTCTAAGTGTAACTTTACCCCTTAAGAAAGAGAAGAACAGGGTGGTACAACAGTTTGATGTTAGTGGACACTGATCATTTTCAGCCAGTACAAAAATCTGATCCGAATACTGTGATTTCAAAAGACAACTTGTTGAAAGCAAATTAATTATATTGTTTTCATTGCGTAACACATCTGGAAAAGAGGTTTCAGCATACTGGTTGTTCCTAATATTCTCAGATTTGTACAGTACATCTAAATTATATTTTCTAATAATGCTATGCAGGAGGCAAATGATGTGATATGAAAGGCTGCAAGGGATGAACTGTGATTCAGATAGAATACAAAAAAAAACCCGTTTGATTGATTGATATAAATTGCAGATTGCAGTTCAAACCAAACACCTGCTGGCAAAAGAAAAATAAATAAAAATATTAATATAGTCTTTAAATAGTCTATCAACAATATTAATTCCTGGAAAAACAATAGATCAGAAACTTCAACAAGCTCAAATGATAAATATTTTCCCACTGCACAGGCATTTGATTTTATGTATTTGAATACACTCTGATCTACAGTAGAGATTCTAGGTGCCTTACAACCTAGAACTGGCCCACATAAAATATAAACCTTAAAAAAACACATAAAAAGTAGGACACAAAACACTCCAACTTCCGATTCAAACAATTGCCACCAACCATCTTGCAATATCCACTCTGAAAGCTCTCTGAAAAAGTATAGATTCCACAGGCTTTGTAAATGCAGAAAGTAGAGGTTCACCACAGACTAAATTAAAACAGTGGTCAATATGATCTCTGTCCCATGCCTGTCCATGAGCCCAGACTACTAGGGATCCAGGTAATCCATCTGCCCTTTCAATGACCTCCCTACCCTGAAGGAAGTTGAAGATGGGTCAGTGGTTGCCATGGATGACAGGATCAAAGGATGGCCACACAATTGCCTCTTTCTCAAGAGGTGGCATCATCCTCTCCACCCACTCTATTTCGAGATCCACTCCCTTCTCTGGCAATCCCTAGAAGCAAGTTGGGTATGGTCAAGTGTAAAATAATTGAGTTCGTCTAGAAACTGCAGGCTTATAACTAAGTAGTCATAAATAAATCAGAATTCAGTGGGCTGGACTAACAGTCTGGCATCCGAGAAGGGAATATTGCTCCTTGCCCACTTTTAAGCTTTGATTGACTCAAAACCAAGATATCAAGACACAATTCACTAGACTTTCACGACATATTTGGTAATTCCTGACAGTTCCAGTTCCACAGGCTGACATCCTCTTGGAATCAGTTCTTATTGCTCATAAGAAATGTCTCCAAAAAAGCAAAGTCCTCCACTGAAGGCTGGGTCTGAATTGGCTATGGGAAAGAACTTACTAGGAATGCTAGATACTTGTCATATCGAAGAGTCAGTGATAAGAATGTTTCTCAAGAACTTCTAATCTTGAAATATTTGCTTTCATTTCAAACTTGTGCCAAGTCATTATTCATTTCAGTGCTGTTAGACTTCTTAGGTGAGAGCCTTATGTCTGTTTGCATTTTCCCAAATCTTATATATTCTTTTCTTTTTCAGTTTACAAACACTTGACGCACTCAGGTGCACTGAGTAGAACCAGTTTAAGATTTCTCTTTTTATTATGGCTGGCATCTGTAAGACGCTGAACATTTAAAACATCTGTTTTCATCCTCTCTAATCCAGGGGTGTGATCAAGGTAGAACTGTGAGACAATGTCCAGGATCTCACTTTAAAAAATGAGCACCAAATGATGATTGGCCTCTTTCTAAAAATAAATCATTTCTATACAAAAATATTCCCCAATGAATCATCAAGTTAATTGAGTCTATAGTGCAAAATTACCCAACAACACAACTGGTCTAATTTCCCTTCTTTCTATTTTCTAGCTGCTGCATTTGATACTATGATTTTTAGAACTTTGGAGCCTTTCACCCACTTTTTAAAAAAATGTTTTATTTTCCAGGTAATAAAAGCTATTGGCATGATGTAATTTTTAAAAGTGATACAAAAAATAAAATATTTAAATATATGGAATAATTGTATCTATTGCATATAATTTTTAATTTTAAATGAAATCCAGTACTTTGTCCTTATCATCACTGCCATCATTTTATTCTTTTTCTGCATGTTATAACTATAATTCTCCAGTATGTTAGTAAGACTAAATGTGTTCTGTATTCCTAAAAAAAAAAAAACACCCATTATCTCTTCTTCACAGCATAGCACAGCTTAATAAGCTCTAGTGCAGCACAAAATAGAGAATAATTAGCATTGAGGTTAGATTTCAAAACATTTTTGATTGTGGAGTGAATAAAAATTGTGGGAAGACAAAACAAGCTCCTTCGTGCAAGCAAATTTTGCGTGTAGCATGTAGCATATTAGGAACAAGCTGTTATCAGTGCTGTATAAATCTAAACTGCTAATCCTTATAAAGGGATAGTAAAGCTATCTCTCTGCAGAAAACAGCAGTGAAGATGAAGAAAATGTTGATGGAACTCGCTTATGGGGAAGTTTACAATATTGAAAATGTTAGGTATTATGCTAGGAGAAAGGGAATCTCCCTGAAGTTAAGTATGACCTTGGCATGCTGCTAAGGTACCCCATCCATGTAATGATCAGCCCCATCCCTCTCTTAATTTCCCAGCTTGCATAAAAACCAGATCTACTGTCTTCTGGCACACTGTGTTAGAGATACAGTATCAACAACAAGAACAACAAACCATATGGTTTTGAGAAGACAGACGGGGGTGGTGGTGGTGGTATTTTTCCTTTCTTGCAATACTGAAATATGAGATCATCTAATGAAGTTGGGTGGTAGTAAAATTACAGCAAACCAAAAGAAATGGGAAATAATTTGAGGCAGAATTTGTTAATAAAGCCCAAAATCTTCTGACAGGCTTCTCTGAAAAGGAGGCACTCATACTATAACACTGTGAGGAGCTAATTGAAAGTGCGTATTCCTGATAAATTGTGACATCGAGCAGTGGTTCTTCAATGGGATAATTTGGGAATATCCTGTGGGTAAATAGAATAATTGATAATGGCTTGTTTCTGGTCCACAAGCAAATACTTGTGTAAAACAGGAGAATGTTTTGTTTCAAATTGTTTTGTTTTATGTGGGTAAAACAACATGGTTGAAGACTGAGGGAAAGGGTAATTGGGTCAAACAGTCTAAAAACCACTGACACAAAGGGTTAGAAAGTACTTGTTATTCTTTTTTAAAAAAACAAATTTTATTCAATTTTTCCAAAACAACATAAAAAAGGCTCTTTTCAGTGTACAACAATTCCGAGTCACCACTTTTACATGCAAATATGACAGTAATTATATATTTATTTTTACATTCAACATTCTGTCTTGTCCATTTTTAACTAATTCTATTATTACTTCTCCATTTCAACTTTTACATATGAAAAAAACAAACACATTAATTCTGTTAAGTGATATTACTTTCATTCTAAGCATCTTCTCAATTCATTTCAATTTATTTCAAATGTATTTCTGAAGCCTTAACATTTCTTTTAAATGTTGCCTTTTCCAAAATACTCTTTTTCCATCTAAATCACTAATAGTTTCCATATCTTCATACTTATTCACTTTTAATTCTTTTTTATCTTGTAAAATTTGCAATTCCATCGCATATTCTTTTCATAAAGTCTAGATTAATACAAGTTTTTCACATAAAACAAAACATAAATTTCCCCGCCCCCTTTACTTGTTTGGGGTTTAAGTATGCCTTAATTCCCTCATCTGTAATTCCCAATTAAACATCTATTTTACTTAGTGATAGTAATAGTCAAAGTACTTGTTATTCTTGAGGAGTTCAATACTCAAAAGCCAATGGATCATTCTCTTAGACCCTGAAAGAACTTATATGTTCCTTCAGGGTCTAAATAGAGTAACTTCTGTTGAGATGGGCAGCTATACAAATTTGATGATAGATGATAGATAGATATGATAGATAGATAGATAGATAGATAGATAGATAGATAGATAGATAGATAGATAGATAGATAACTGTCTGAAGCTCTGCACATTTGAGAAATCCTGAAGAAAGGGTGAAATGCAAGATGAATAGAAGAGGAAACATCTTCCCCAAAAACCCACCCATGAAAAAAACAGAAAAAAAAAGATCCAGGGTTATCATATCAGTCAACCTTTTATGGATATCTTGAAATATTTTAGTTCAGGAAATAAAGTGATCTGTCTATAAAAATTGACAAAATGGTAATGATTATTCGAAGTCTGTATGAATTTGTCAAGAAAAAGTCATTGTAATCTTATTTCATTTAGCAGGTAACAATAATGTCAGGAAGATAATAATTCTTGACAGCAAAGTGTCTGACAAATAATCTATGTCATGAGATTTTGAATTATGAACTGGATATCATATCTGTAAGATAGATCTATAGGTGTCTTGAAAACCCAGTATAAAAATTATCTTCACCTTTTTCTCATACATGAGTGAAGCATTCATGGGGTAACACAGAATTTTATCCTGTATTCCTCAATAATAATTTGTATAAAGAGGTAGAAGGAATGCTTATTCCACTTACACTTATTCCACAAATAAACAAAGAGTATTGTAGAATGTCTCTCTATACACACAGATACATCCATATAAATCATGTATGTATTGTGGGCTAGAATTAATCCTCTACTGTCATTGGTATGAAATATAAGGATGAAAACACTACACTTTTAAAGAATTTTCAACTTTATTTAACTGATTACAGACTGTTTTTATGGCTCCCACAAACTCCATGGTTGTACCAATGAACTTTGGGGTCAAATCGCCAAGTGATAGCAGGGCAATTTCCTAACTTTTCTCAGAAAGAAGAATAAATGGGTGCATTTCATCTCCCTTAGATTTATAGCTCCTTTAAACTTTGTTATTGCTGCTTAAGACTCCCCAAACTCGAAAAATTTTGGCACTGCCTCTCTAGCAGCACCACTGGTTGCCATCACACTTCCTGTTTAAAAGAATAGTTTGAAAAATTCAATAAACCTCTGTAAATCGTGTTTCTGTATTTTAAGAGAAGAGCAACTGGCTCTTCATTTTACATGTTATTCTTAGGTATCAGTTCTTTCTCTCTGTTTGTGTGTCGTATGCACTTTGGAATTTTGTGTATGACAGTTAAACTATTTCAATATTAGTGCCAGCTAGACTTAGTCACAATAAATTGGGAATTTGAGAGATGTTGGCACACATCGACTTGTAAAGGTTTATAAATGGCTTGTACAACTATTTTTCCAAATGGAAACAGCATCAAGCTCCTATATTTCAAGAGGCTATATAAGCACATTGTAATTGCTAGACAATGGAAAATCAGTCATAGCAGAGGGGAAGGGAAGAAGCTATAAAAATAAAATAAAAAATAGGCAAGAAAGTACAATTTAGAGTCCTGGGGAATTCAGTAATGTAATTTTAGTCTGGGATACAGTTGTAATTCTGTGTGTGTGCATCCATGTAGCTGTGTGCATGTTTATTAATTTTAAAGCCATTTTTTCTTTGATGAGTAATTGAGTTCCTCCCTCCTCAAATATAGAGAGTTAGTTCTTGTCATTCTTTCCCTGATATCATTTTATCAATGAGCCCTGGTGGCACAGTGATTAGAGTGAAGTATTGCAGGCTAATTCTGTGGATTGCCTCCTGACTAGTTCAAGGTTGACTCAGCCTTCCATCCTTCTGAGGTTAGAAAAATTAGGACCCAAATGATTAGGGACAATATGCTGACTCTGTAAACCTCTTCGAGAGGATTGCAATGCACCATGAAGCGGTATGTAATTCTAAGTGCTAGTACTAGTGCTATTTTTAACAACAAAAATAGATAAAATAATAGGACCATGATAGGGAATAATAGGGCTTTGTGATCTTTAAAATAAGTAGAGCATCTTCTGAGTATATGTGTCAAGGAGGGACAATTCACACACCTATTGGAATTTTACCATCAAAATTCATTCATATTTTTGCTTTTCAATACCATATTTTTTCATTTTTTAAAAAGTAAGTCTTCAAATAAATGTGTTAAATCTGTGGTTATTGATTTTAGTAAATGCAGTTCTGGATGAAAAATAGGTATTGACCCGGATTAATGCACTAAGACCAAAATGTCCTATGTGAATCACCAAAGATGTAATCACAGAAAAGTTGCCTGAATTATAGGATATGGATTAATCAGTTTTCTTAGTTGCATAATTAACTAAATTTTGAATAAACTAAATGAGACAAGTTACAAAGTGAGCTAAGCTTGAAATGATCCAACCAACATGGTAGAAATGTTTTTATTCCATCTTGATACTGATTCACATTGACAAATGAGACTCACATTTTAGTAGCCTAGCATATAATGAAATAGGCATTAGGAAATATGTTTAAATGACATATTTTATGAATACCTTGGATATCAAACTATGATAAATAAATATCTGGACCAATAGCTTTTTGATAGAAATTATCTGATTTTTTTAAAAAGTTGTCTTTATTACTGGGGAAAAATATTTGTACTCTTTCCCATTTTTTAAATAAATGTACCTATATTGAATTTATAATTGCTCTGCTAAAAGACCACATTTTAGAAACTTTGGAATATTTTAATTTTTAAAAATAAAGTTTGTATGCACTTTGATTTTTCTTTAGTAGGAATGTTTTTATATCTTTCATTATACCTTTTCTCCTTTCTTACAATAAAATCAAGGGATAAGATCTTTAAATGAGATGCCAAAAATTGGTAAATAAGTGAATGCCGCTCTATTTTGGAATTTTCAGGGTTGTTGTTTTTTTTACAAGCCTACAGTTCAATTATCAGAAGATTAAGATGTACAGCAATAGCTCCTATTGTGAAACAGGGTAGTAGCCTGTGACATATATATATTAAAGAGAGTCATTAATATATCATTAATATATCTAAGATGGAGGTTCCAAGATACTGTGATCTGTCAAGAAAAGACTCCTGAGGTCTAGAAAAGTCCTACCTCTGTCCCTGACTAACCAAGTTACTTCAGTTTTCAGTTCCTGACCCATTATATTTTACATTGAATCTGTCTACACTGGTTTGCAGGAAAGTTATGGGTGGAGGGAGATGGGAAGGAAAGAAAAGTCAAGATGGCTATAATCATGCAATCATGCAATCAAAGCCTGGTCTCTTTTTATATACAAGGAGCTTTAGTTATGAGTTATGATCTCTGCCTTAATTTTTTTGATGGGGGGGAACACTCTTCATATCCCTGTGTTCATGTCTTCGTTCAAATCAAATTTTAGAAGTTTTCTGCCTCAAGTGTCATAAGCTATGAGCAATCCCTATGGTACTGAGTTTCTTGGGAATTCATGGTCTTGATCTATTCAATGTTGCATATTAATTTCTGGGAAATCTGCAGGGATCATTAAGTCTTAGACTTACGCATATTATTTTGTTGTTTTGCTCTTTGCGTTTCTTTCTGGGTCAAACTTCTACACTTTTCATCCAGACATTTTATTTCCAGAAAAAAAATCATGGTGCAACCTCAGCTGAAAATTCTAATTGGAGTCAGGAACAGGACTATGCTTTCCTGTTTCTAAGTCCTCTAAACCCTACACCACAGTCACACACCCAGACTGCTTGACAATAAGGTTTGTATAGATTTTTGCAAGTGGATCTCTGTGGAATATTAGCTGAGGACTTGGGTATCCAAATAGAAACCTTGATGTTGGCAGTACAGCCCCACCTGAACCTGTGAAAGATTTCACATGGATAGTTCACCCAGCTTAAGGGTCTCCAATAGATATCCCCAGAGATTTTATTGCAGCTATTAAATTAGTGAATAGTTTTCCACCCTCCACCCCCTATCTCCCACCTCCAAGCATGAATTCATAAAGCAAGTACCAAGATACCATCTTGTCCTTTGTGTTTGCGCTAGATGACATTTTAGTCTTTCTCATGAAACCAGGCAGGCGTGCTCTGGTTCCAGACGAGAATAGAACACCGGGTGCACTTGGTCTGTCTCTGCCCCCGCTCTGGTCTGTTTGCTGAGATAAACATCAGATAAGACAGAGGAAGTTGGACTGAGCAAGGGAAACCAGCAGCTACATTAACTTCTCCCAGCATTGCTCTTGCTGGATGGAATAATGCTGGAAAGAGAATTCTTTCTGAGTGCCAAATGAACTGCTAATATTCAGACACTTTGTTTTTTTGTTGTTTTTTTCCTCTTCCACTGCTAAGAAGAGAAAGAAGGGAAATCAGACAAGGAGAAAAGATAGAGTCTTCTTGGCAGTTAGAAATATTCCACGTTGGCAGTCATTGCTAAACCAACTTCAAGGGCGGTTTCACCCAAAAAGCAGGCAAGCTATTGAAATGTCTCGATATCTTCTGTAGGCAAAGGGAATCACCAGTGTAGGACAAAACTGTATGATCAAAATCTTAAAAGTCTTAAGATGGAATGTGAAAGAGCTATGAGATGAAAAAAAAACACCAGAAAAGCAATGATCGATTCTTGATTTGAAAATATGTCATTGATTTTTTGCTTGAAATCAGCAGCATCATTAGGTACATTACACTCTGCCATGGATCATACAACATGCCAATCCATTATTTGGGTTTGCTTGCTTTTGAGTTAGTGCGTTGTAAAAATTCTACCAACTTTTTAATGAACCAAAATTAAGTTAAATTCAGGTTTGGTGCAGTATGCAAACCGAATTGTGGATTATTGGGTGTGAAACAAAAATGGAAATGTGCCATTTCTTTTACATCAACGAAGCTGGAAACAATTCAAGGCATGTATTGATTTGCTATGTGTGTGTCTCTAACAGGATAGAGAAAAATGTATAGGATACAGCAATTAGGAGAAATACATTTAACGGTGCATGTATTGCTTAGATTGTGGAAAAACAGTTGAACAGGCACACAATATAAGAATCAAACATTTGCAATGTAAAAAAATGGTTAGAAACATTGTTTTTTATTTTTAAATAATATAATTGAGGACAATACAATATGCAAGATTCATACATGGTTGGAAAACAACATTATAATTCTTGTTTAAATAGGGAACAGCTAATAATCTCTGGCAAATCCTAGTGGTATTTCTGTGGTGCATCATGTAAGGAATATCAATTTAGTTTCTCTTTCTTTTTGCCACCTTGTTTGCGGAAGAAAGGAGGGAGGGAGGGAGGAAGGAAGGAAGGAACAAAGGAAGAAAGGAAGGATGGATGACAGACTTAAATGTATGGAAAATTGGAGTTTAAAACAAGTGTTGTCAACCAAAAGTGTTGCAACGCCAAAAATGCTGATATACTATGTATCAAAGAGATGTGTCCATGTTTCAAATTTTCACCGATTAAATACAGTCTGAAATAACCTCCTTTATATGGTATTTTCTCTGTGATAAAATCCAACTTCTAGAATTCCCAACTGATACTGAAAATCTGATTAAGGCACCAGGCTAGAAACCAGGAGACTGTGAATTCTAGTGCCACTGACTTTTGGGCAATCACTCTTTCTCAGCTTACTCCACCTCACAGGGTTGTTGCTATGGGAAAATATGAAGAGGAAGAAGTATTAGGTATGTATTGCCACCTTGATTAATTTATAAAAATAATAAAGGTGGGATAAAAAAAAAACAAATTTAACCAATCCTAGCCTGACCACAAAAAGGGAGGGAAAATTGTCTCTTAGTTGTGTGAATTTGTTCTAAAAGACATATCCAGAAGCTCTCTTTAAAATGTGCCTGAAAACAGTGATTTGTTTTGCTTTGTCTTTTATTGGATAATCTTTGTCTAAATCTGTATTTAAGGCCAGTGTGTAGAAAACACATTAACAATAGAAACGCAGCAAATAATATAATATAAATCTACAAAAAGAACAAATGTTTTTCCTCTGAAACACTTCATATTTGGCAGCCTTTGGAAAACTTCTATGTAAACATTTTTTTTTTCAAAAAAACCCTCCCAAGTATATTATAGCAATTTTTGCCTCAGGCTCCAATCAACACAGTTATTATTGCATTTAGAAAGAAACAAGAAAGAACATATGGTTATTTGCCTGACTCTTGTGCTTCCTTTATCTTTACGTTCTGGAAAGGCCATAAAATAGTGAAATAAAAAAGTCATGGATATGTAGTTTTGTTAACTTTATCTTCTGAACATTAAACATCATGTTTTGAATTTCTTACAGAATATAAAACTGCTTGGTCTTGCTGTATCATGTGTACTTGACTTCAAAAATATAAAAGAGCCAGCTTTGTAGATATAATAGGTATATAATACTCTTTAGATCTTTTGAATTTTGTACAACTTTGTCCAGTTCCCAAAGGTGCTTTTAACATGATATCTATATGGCTATTTCTAAAGTCATTTGGGTTTTTTTGCATGGTGACTCAAAGCTGGCATTAATTAGAAAGGGTGGACTATGTTGGTTGACAGTTGTTGAGGTTACTTAATATTTTGTAGATATTCTTCTGTCACTAAAACATATAAGGAATGGTTGATGGAATTGGGTATGTCTAGCTTAATGAAAAGAAGGAATGGGGTGACATGATAGCAGTGTTCCAATATTTGAGGGGCTGTCACAAAGAAGAGGTGGTTAGCCTATTCTCCTAAGCACTTGAAAGCAGAACAAAAAGCAGTGGATGGAAACTCATGAAAGAGAGGTCCAACCTGAAACTAAGGAGCAATTTCCTGACAGTTAGAACAATTAATCTTGCCTCCAAAAGTTGTGGATGCTCCAACACTGGAAGTTTTTAAGTAGACAACAATTTGTCTGAAATGATATAGATTTCCTGCTTGAGAAAGGAGTGGATTAGAAGACCTAATTAGAAGATTAGAAGTTTCCTGCCTAAGTAGGGGGTTGGAATAGAAGACCTCCAAGATCTTTTCCAATTCTGTTATTTTGTTATTCTGTTACTCTAAACACTTAAGACACAAATACTGGTATGATACTATATGTTTTTCATAGATACTCAGAAGCTGATAGTTTCTAGGCAGTTTTTAGCATGTACATTTTTAGGATCAGTGTTGCAAATCTTTGGCATATGAGTGAAACCTATAGAAATACGTATCCTGATCATCACCCTCTCATTGTCCTGAATAATTCAATATATTTTTTTTAAATTTTCCCATTGGAAAAGGAAAAGGATTGAGATGTTAAATTTAGCTAGGTTACATTTGATATTCCAAAGAGGTTCCATACACATCTCAATGTGACTAGGTTACACTCTCAGATTGCCTTTGACGTCAGCAAGTCTTAGGTGTAAATAAGTGTGTTTGACCTCTGAAAGGCAAATATTTGGCAAAGAAAATTAAGCTAATCATTAAGAAAGAGAGAATAGACATTTGATTTCAAGTGTCAGAGTAAATTCTGGCTACATTTCAAGGTAGTGAGAAAGGTTTGAAAAATAATCTCTTATGAGAGACTATAAAGTGCTGAGCAGATATGAATCAAAATTAATGTATGTATGTGTATATGTGTGTGTATATATATATATATGTTTTTTTAAGCTCTCGTGGGTACTTACATTTGTGCTGTTTAGCTTCCTTCGGGTATTATCCCTCCCACATCATTGTAGTTCTGTTAAAGTTTGTACGCTACGTTTCCAGCAGAATCTCATCTGCCCATCCTCAGGCTTCTGTGTGGATGTGTGTCTTCACCAGTTCCTGCTGTTTCAAATTTGAGGCTGGTCTAATTCTGATTGGCCTATTACCGGCGGTCTGTTTCATTTGACTCTGGAGTGTGATGATTGGTGTTTCTGAGTTTCTTTCTGTCTGTTTTGTTTAGGCTCTTGATTGGCTGCAACACTCTGTTCTTGTGTTGGAGGCTTTAAATGCAGCCTTGGCTCCGCTGTGAAAAGGACGGCTGCTATTCATTAGGAAGCTAGGTTTTCACCTGGTGCTTGAGTGGGGGTGTTTGAGTTGCGAGCCCATCAGAGGGAGGTCTGTCTGTATGCTCAAGGTGTTGTCTGTTTTAGTCGGTTGGAATTCTTCATTTTGAGAGTGCCAGGCTTCCAAAATGATTGAAGTCTGCCTGCGAATCATCTCTTCTATTCATGCTTTCAGTCTTTTTTCAATCTCTATGGCTTCTCTGATGATTCTGTGGGGTTGGGGTTCTATAGTGGCTTAGGGTTTTAGTGCCATTGAAAGTTGATCGTTGTGACTGTAGGTTTTCATGCTGTTGGACTAGTGAGGAGGTGTTGCTTCCAGCTTTTTTTTACTGCCATTTTTGTGTCATCTAGGCGGGTTACTTATTCTTCCAGTTGGTCTGTCCAATGTATGTGTCGGCATGATGTACAGGAATTTCGTATATGCCTTGCGTTTTCCACGGTCAATTTGTCTTCTGGGCGGTTACTTAAGATGGCTGCCATCTACTCTGCTTT
>BHFT01035963.1:0-17439 GCA_004320025.1 Laticauda laticaudata | reverse complement strand
CAACAAACAGCCTAATTTATTATAGTAATTACTAAACACACTGGTCAATTAAATTCACTAAATCACTGATTTTACACATCAGATATTCAGTAATTACACTATAGGCACTAAACACTCAATCATACTAAGCAATAAAAACAATAAATCAATTGATAATTTGATAAAAATTAATTATTTAAAATAAATTGATTTTTTTGAGATAATGAAAGTTATGAAGTAGTATGTAGTATTGAGAGTTGGTAAGTAAAGGGTTATTGCTTTGCTTTGTTTCATTTAGCTGTTGCTGATATCTGAGAATAGGTTTATAACCCTTGATAAACTGGCAGGAGGTTTCTCTTCCTGGGCTGTTTGAAAACAATCAATGAGCAAAGGTTTACACTCTCTTTCTTGTTTGTAGATTGAGTTTTTGAGACAGTAAAGATGCAAAGATGTTGAAGGGGGGATCGCTGGCCCCTTTTTCAGTAGAGATAAACAGAACAATTCACTGGGAGGCAACAGGAAACTTTTTGTTTTGTTTTCCCTTGATGAATTGGATTTCTGGCCCCCTCCTAGTTAATTTAAATACACTTTCAAAGTTTGTTGCTTTGAAGAGAAAGAGAAAGAAAGATAGTCTTGCGCTGGCAATTTGAACAGTTTATATTTTTACGATGTAGACTCAGATTTGTATTGAGCATTTGTTCCTGGCTTCAATATACTTCTACTTCTATCACAGGAAATAAAATTGCTTCCAATCTTCACAGTTCAGTTATAACTGAATATACTTCCCTACTTATTGAAAGTCATATACTTTCAATAAGTTATATACTTCCCCACTTATTGAAAGTCCAAAGTTACTGTCCTTTTAAAGAGGAAGTCCGGAATAGTAATTTGGTGAAGAGGGAAGAGGGAAGGAGGGGCAGCAGGGGGGAAGCAGTCTGTTTCACACCCTGGCTGCAAATGTCAGAAGACCGACTCACAGCTCCCAGTGCTCAACGCCCTGCAAGGATGGGATGAATCTCACCATCTCACCGGCCTGCAAGGATGATCGTTGAGCCCCCCAGTACTGGCAAGCCCCACTGCCTGACCTTCTAGTAAGGATGGGTCGAGTCACAGATCATTGAGCACTTTTGAATAGAGCACTCCCGAACTTCGTGCCCACTGAGGAATGAGTTCTTTACTGGCATGCTGGTCAAGGAATCGGAGATCTCTAAGTACTTTTGAATTGAGTGTTTGCTGAGGAATGGTGCTCTTTTCTGGCTTGCTGGCAAGTCTCGGGCGTTAGGCTTTCCACCTCGCTGGCTGGACCCACAGGGATTAGAGGGCTTGTCGCCTGGCACTGCCCATGCCTGCTGGAGTTCCTCATGCTGCCTCTACTGCTGCCGTCATCTTGAGGGCTCTCACATTGATGACATTGAGGTCATCACATTGTCACCAAGAATACTAGCAATTAAGGAGAAGGAGCAAACCGAGTGTTATATGATATGGAAAATATTTTATCAATGGTTATAGAATAAAAAAGGAATTTGGAAATGAAGAAGAATAAAGGAGAATAGAAAATAAATTAAGAACAGAGATAGAAAAAAAGATGATAATTGTTTAACAGGTTTAACAGATATTCAGAGTTGGAAGGGACCTTGTAGGTCATCTAGTCCAACCCTCCGCCCAAGCGGGAGACCCTACACCATTTCTGACAAACTGGCATCCAATCTTTTTTTTTATATAGTTTTATGGTTTTAAACAACAATTAAATTTTATTTGAATCGATGTCCAGTTATCACATTTCCATTACGACACATTTTCTCATATGATATTCATCTTATGTACTTCAATTCAATCTTCTTATCTTTTTCAATTCTTCACTATTTCCCCTTTATTCTGTAATTTTGTATGGTATCTATTTTCTTTTATCAATGGTATTTCTATTTACCTCGAATTTCGGTATATTCTTTTTATTCACTCCCTATACTTTGTTCTGTTTTACAATTTCATATGTTCTTATCCAACATTTTAAAAGAGCTAATTCCCCCTATGATTGCCAATCGAAGTGCAACACCTTTAAATCTTCATTGTTTTATTATCATATGAAATTATTAAACATTTGAATTTTTGCCTTCTAAAATTTAACATTTCAAAATTTTTTGTCTATTTATATAGTAGATCTCATCATTCAGACTCTGCTTGGTATTCTGGTGAAATCTAAAATAAAACATTTAAAAATAGGAAAAACAAATATTTCTATACATAAAATTAGTAAATAAGAATAGTTATTCAAATCATTCTAATACTGGTATGACCTTGTAGAAATCTTTCATGTTTCTTTTCAATATTAATCAAACTTTGGAACAATTGAAATGTTTCCTCCCCCTTTTTCATTGTTGCCTTAACTGGATAATACAATCACCTTGGATGTTCAATACAGTTTTACCTTTAAATTATTTACTATTAAGCAAAATAATTATTCAATTCATTCTATAAACTGTATAAATTCCTTATAAATCTTTCACATTTCTTTTCATATTTATCATCTTAGACAATTGCAATGTTTCCTTTATTCTTTAATATATTGCATAATTATAAATAAAACATACCATACATAACATACAGTTTTATCTTATATATTATTCTTCATTTACAACTATTTCAGTAGTTCAACTGTCCACACACTATTTTTGTACCTTGCCAGAATTCCTTCACTTTTAACTTAATTTACCAATTGTCTTTTGTTTTCTAGGCTGGGAGCACAAATACCTTTTATCTGTTACATTTTCCTTTTTCTTTATTTCTTGTTTTTGTCTTTATAAGTTCTTTCCCCTTTCATCTTCCCCCTTTTCTCTCTTTTTTCCTTCTCTCTCTATTTGCCTCTTCTTGTAGTTTTCTTTTTGTTATCCTTGCTGTGATACTTCTTTTTCAGGACTTATTCCTCCTAGTAGTGATGGCATTTATAAATAGTTTTGAACAACCACCTTGATTGACTTTAAATAGAAAACAGGAAAAAAGAAAGAAAAAAACAATCCAAAAACTTTTTTTTTTTCGATACCCAATGATCCGACTCTCTTCTCGTTTTTCTTTCCCTTTACTTTCCTTTCGTGGGTTGATGTATCTTTTAATAAAGATTTCAGTTACAAATTATCTTCGGGTCTTCAGTTTCAGTTTTATCTCGTATTTATTCCAGGTGGCACTCCTTTTCTCTATATATTTCAAGTCAACTTTGCCTCCATTTCCCTTTTTAGGACTTTAAATGACAACAAAAATCTTTTTTCCTTTTACCTAGATTTCAGCTTTAAAGTTGCCTTTTACGTGTCAAAAATAGTTAATATAAAATTTATATTTACATTGTTAATTTTCAAATTAAAGTAAAAAAAGGTTTTTAAACCTTCTTTTCTTCTCTTTCTGCTTAAGTTCTTATTTCGATACTATCCCTCTAGTTCTTTTAGATTGGTGCTTGCTTAGATTTTTGTTGTTATAGCCAGTCTGTCTGCTTGCCTCTTTGACTTTCGTCCTGCCTCTTATCCAGGTCGAGGTTCTTATTTGAGGTAGGCCATTTCTGAACCTATCCACTGAACTTGCCTTCGGGAAGGGGTTTATACAGACAGGAGGAAGAGATGTTGGTCCTCTCCGCATTGGGAGCATTATCCTTTCACCTCTTCAACCACTCTATGGGGTGGCTTCAAGCACAAATCCCAGGATCGGGCATCTCAGCAGCAGCACAGATCGAAAAACCACGCCACGATCGCGGATTCGTCTGTCGCTGAATGACCAAACCGAACACTATCTTCCGGTATTAGTTGTTAGGCTGATTTTTGTCTTATTGTTTCCTGGGTCTGTTTTTTTTCCCTTTTTTGAAATGTGAACACTCAGCTTTATTCCCAGTCCTCTGACAGTTTCTCCGTGCTCCAGATTTTTGGAAAGAATATGGTGCAGTGGTCGAGATGACCTTTGCCGCTCCTTTAAAACTCTTGGATGATAATCATCAGCCCGGTGATTGTTTTCATACAAGATCAGACAGGTGTTCTCTTACTTTTTTTTGCTTTTTTAATTTTTTTATTTTGTTCTAGTCTTTTATTATTTTTTGGCTGGAGTTGAGCAAAGTTTTTTTTACATGAAGATGATAGCATAAGAATGAGTTAAGCATTTGCTGTCTCTCTGGTCCTGTTACTTCCTTGACATCTTTCGCTTAGTGGCATGCTGTTCTTATTTTTTCTATAGTTATTTATTGTTGGAAGAATTTTATATCTTTGATTTTGTTGCACTCTTGTTGGTTCTGAGCCTTGAAGTATTATCCTGATTCATCTTTGCATCTTCTATTGCTGATATTCTGCCTTAGTAGTAATGTCCTTCTTACAATTTTTTATGACTTATCTTTTTTTCTTTCATTTGCCGAGGAATCTTGTGCAGCCATGCGGTTTCTTCTTGTATTCTTGTTTTTTATTTCTCAATTGTTATTGTGCTGATCTTGGGCTTCTATGATCATGCTTTTAGTTTCAGATTCTTGAGTTGTTGTCCTTTAGTTTTCATCCATGGAACTTTCCAATCTCTCTGATTTAAATTTAAAATCCAAGCTTGAGTAGTCATTATGTTCTGTGCTGTGTTTGTGTTATTGATTTCTAGTATATATGGTCTTCACCTGTTCCACTGAAAGTTTCAAACTCCTCTAATCAACTTCTTTCCGTTTTGAAAATTAGTCCTATATGGCTGTTCCCTCTAGTTTCATCTACGTTTGACACATTGCAGTAGGTTGGTTAGAACTTATTTGATTCTACTTGACAAACAATTTTCCATTGATTATCATAATTCGAATAGTCTCCCTTTTATTGTTGTATTTTCTAGCATATGTTTGTTTCAGTTGGCTGGCAAAAAAGACTTATCTTGCTGATTGTGGCCTTAATTATCATAATTTCCTTGTTATATTGACCCATGTGACATTCTAGGAGATTTTCATCTATTGCATTTTCACTCATTTCTGTTAGCATAGATAAGTGTCCTTTACATACAGTGCACCTCCGACATCCTCTCTTTTATGGGGTCTGTTTTTTATTGAATTTGTTTGTTATCCTCTCTACCAGTATGCTTCTCAATTCATGGAGTTTCATAGTTTCTTTTATTTCCAACCAGTATATCCATATATTACCTTTCATTGAATTCGTTAGTTCGAGCTTCACCCTAGTTGTTCCCCAGGTACTTTGTGCATTTGATTAGGGCACTTTGAGATTTTATGTCTGAGACACTTCTGTGTTTACTGTCTACATAACCTGTGTTGTGCCTGCTGCCCTACCTTTTCTTGACCAATGTTTGGATTAAGTGCACATGGTAACTATGGCGACTCACTATTAAATGCATTGGTTTTGTAGTTGGCATCAAGATGATGAATTCTTACCGCACAAGCATCTAATTGTGCATCATGTGAGTATCCTTTATTAGTTTTAGTTGCTGGACACAGCAAAGGTTTCTCGAAACCATAATTCTTCCTTGTTCCCTGCTCGAATCAAGTTTAAATGTTTTTCCAGGCAAATCTGTGCAAGTTTAATGCAAGTTACTCCAGTCCTTTTTGATGGAGCAAACATCATCTTTTTTACTAGTTTTTCAATTGGACCAGCCTGCCAGACATTCAAGACTAATAAAACCAAAGCCATTCCGCTTTTACCACCATCTTGCAGCACAACAAATTTAATCTCTGCTACAAACTGCCCTTTCCCTTTCTTGTTCCTTGTATATAGCTGATAGACCTCTGCAAGAATACCTACAAGCCCATATTATTAAATTTACCCCAGGTTTGGAAGTCTTTCTGAACGAGAGTAAATCTTTCTGGCAGTCATGTGCTATACTCGCTATAGATAGCACAACATCACAGTCTTGCGTGGCTTCTTGACTATCTTAGAGATACGCTAAATGTGTCTGCTGCTGATGCAATAGCACCTGGTAGACATACTCTATTAAAACTCTCAGTTTTTCCGTTAATTTAAAATCCCGTACAGCCAACCAGAAGGTGGCTTCTCTTTTTGGATGTCTTGCTCTTCTTGTGTGACTGGTGCATAATACCCGATTCACACTTTCTCCTTTCCAAAGTAAGTTCTTCTTCTAGGACCATGATCCCCGGCTTACTTGAGTTATCATTATCACAATTACCTTGACCTGTCACTTTAGTGTCCCTATTAAGGTCAGCAAGGGCATTGTATCTGTTATGCTGGGACACAGCAAATGCTTTGTGTTTATGGTCCACAGCTCTCATCCTACCAGTTCCCACGGTTGACCATACTGCCCTTTTCCTGTCAGATCTTTGTGGTAGTGGGGGCTGGTAGCATGGCAGCTCAGTAGATGGCTGGATTGGGCACCTAATTTCTGCTTGGAGAACACAGATTAGGGATTCTAGATAGGTAATCCATCCATGTAGACTGGTCATTTTTTTAAAAAAAAGGACAGTATTCAAGTTTGAAAAGAGTACTGTGAAAGACAGCTGTAAAACAAGTATTACACTGAACTAAGCCGGTCATTTTTAAATAAAAGAAAATCACAATCTCAAATGCACTTACCCTAAATGTCTTATTGGTATTCTTGGTTTATAGTTATATGATTCGCGTTCCTAACGGCGTGCGGTCTGCTATCTTTCTCCTTTCTGCTCACTTTCTCTTTCCTTCAGAAACAGCCAGCAGTTCCTCCCACAACCTCTGGGAATTTGAAATGTAATGGAAGCAATTCAAACTGTCTCTCTTTTTTCTACTCACCCTCTGCTTCCTTCACAAGCAGCCAGCAGCTCCTCCCACAACCTCTGGGAATTTGAAATGCAATGTTATTATATGTATGATGAGAATAATGAGGTGTAACTCCAATAAGGTACTATCATCAGAAGAGTTGTATAATGTTTAGCTATTTGATGTATTTTAACTCTAAGTTTAGAGAAATAATATCAATGTGAATGTGAAAGATGTTGTCAATGGTGAAGGATGTGGCACAGATGTGTTTGTGCCTTGACAATACACTGCTTGCGAAAAAATGAAATGTTTGTATTTTTGAAACTGAAAAATAAAAAACTTATTAAAAACATTGTCACTGAGATGTTGTAGAATCATTCCTTCAGCAAAACTTGTGTTGGGATTAGCAGCTGAGTAGCTGAGGATGTCTTTGCAGTGGATTGAGGATGAGATGAAGGTAAGGTCATGACAATATGTCCTTTAAAACAGGGTTCGCCAACCTTTTGGACCTCAGGGACCACCAGACTCATAATTTTAAATCCTGTGGACCAGGGATCCTGGGAAAATCCCCCCAAAAGTCTGCAGGAAACCCCCCCACCCCATATTCCTACAGATCGATCATTCTTTATTTGGAATCACAGGATACTGCCTCCAGCTCTGTTCTCTGTGGGGCAGGGAAGAGAGAGAGAGACTTTTGGCTTCATGCAAGGAAAGCAGTAGAAGCAGCAGAAATCTTTTTTTTCTCTCCCCCAAACTCCACCAGAATCGAGTCTTTGCCAGCGCAGCCTCTTGGAGCAGGATGCCTTGCAGGGTCCCAAAGACTCATTTCTGCTGGAGTTTGGTGGAAAGAAAGAAAGACTTTAGCTGTTTTCCTTGTGTGCGGCCAAAAGGAGAAGAAGGAAAAAACAGAAAGAAGCAGCCCAGTGGCCAGGCCAGGTGCATGGGCTGAGTGGAACAAGTTCCTCCCCTCCACCCTTTCTCTCCTCCCCTCACTGCCTCGTGTTGTTCGCAATGCAAACAACACAAGCCTTATGTTGCCACGGGCCATATGGGTGGCGCAGCCTTGTGTTCCTGTGCAGCCTGGGTTAATTGCTTTGGAGGATGTTTGGGAGTGACATTTCTCTCATAGACTGAGAGATTTTCTCATGGACTGCCAGTGATCCCCAGCCCACTGGTTGGCAACCACTGCTTAAAAATGCTTAGTAGGGGGATCTTCATGATGCAGTTAGCAGGATGTGAGGATGGGCCCTTAAAAGGGGACTGGACACATTCACAGAAGATCAGGCCAGTCTTGATGCTTGTTTGTTGCAAGCAGCCAACCTTTGATACTAATTAATACATAATAATAGTAGAGTACAATGTCAGTTCTCATCTATGGTTGAGGGTTAGCTAAATCTGTGAGATTGGCCATTGTGTCACTTAGAATAAGAGTTTAAGTGGGGTTTATTTTAATTCAGCTCTTTGATTTGATTGAGTTCTTAAGTCAATAGAGTTTTAGAATAGGAAGGGGACTTAAATTAACTGAGGTTTAGCATTACATTGATTGTGATTTAAATGTAACTTCCTTCTTAAAAACGTGGCTACAATTAACTGAATTTTCCAGCTTTGGGCATTGACTAATCTGAAAATGATATAAAAGTTTCCAACTCCTTCCTAGCCCATTGGAGATGGCCTAGGAAGGGGAAATGTGGTAAAACATGGTTTAGTGATACCTTTAGATAACCTTATTTCTCGAACCATTTCCCATTAAGTTTCTCTGCTGGAGATGCTAATCAATTCACACTATTCAGGAAGATTTCTGTAGCATTTACTGGTTTAATTGCTTTTCAGTGTTTCCAAACCAATGTCAACATAAGGAGAGGGGTCAGCTGCAAATTGAGTTGAAGGAATTTTAGCAGAAGTAAGCTATTTGTACTTTTCCTTAAATCAGAAAGACTGCATTACACCCACTGTATTCCAGGAAGATGCAAAATGGGCTTTCCAGTTACTAGGTTGGAACAGTGATGGCAAACCCGTGAAAAACATGTCAAAAGTTATACTCCATTATGCATTGAGTGACATTCCAGTTTTTACCTATACCTAACAAAAACTATTCTTGAAAGCATGCCCTATTCTTACACAATTTGAGAATGGAATATGTTCTTGTGCAGCCTTTGGACTCTCCAAAAATGAGTTTGTTATACTTGTATTTTGTTTTTGTAATTATTTGACATTTCTCTAAATGAACTACAAAGCACCACACATGATTAAACTGCTTTTTTAAAAAAATGAATATGTAAAGAATTGTTTCTCTTTTGTTCTGGAGTGGTCATGATAAAACACAGAATGACAGAGTTGGAAGGGACCTTGGAGGTCTTCTAGTCCAACCCCCTGCTAAAGCAGAAGACCCGATACAATTCCAGAGAAGAGGCTGTCCAGTCTCTTCTTAAAAGCTTCCAGTGATGGGGTACCCACAACTAATGAAGGCAAGGCATTTTACTGGTTGATTGTTCTCACTGTTAGGAAATTTCTTGTTAAGTCTAGGTTGTTTCTCTCCTTGATTGGTTTCCATCCATTGTTTTTGGTCTTGCCTTCTGCTGCTTTGTAGAATAGATTTGACCCCCTCTTTTTTGTGGTAGCCCCTCAAACATTGGAACACTGTTATCATGTCTCCCTTAGTCCTTCTGGTGACACTCCAGCTGCGTAAAGTTAGGCCTTTTGCAAATTTTTGACAAAATGAGCCCAAATTTATTTTTATTATTTTATTTATTTATTTTGTCAAAAACTTACAATACAAAAGAAATAAGAATAAACATAAGTTTAAATATAAGAAATAGGAACTAATAATTGGGGACAATAGGACAGGGATAGTAGGTATGATTGTGCGCTTACGCACGCCCTTACAGACCTCTTAGGAATGGGGTGAGGTTAATAGAGGTTAGTTTGAGGGTAAAGGAGTGGGGTTTTGAGCAGGTGACAACAGAATTAGGTAGCAAGTTCCAGACATTGACCACTCTGTTGCTGAAATTGTACTTCCTGCAATCAAGTTTGGAGTGGTTTACATTAAGTTATATCTGTTGTGTGTTTTTGTGTTGTTGTGGTTAATGCTGAAATATTCATTAACTGGTAAGTTGTTGTAACATATGATTTTATGTACTATGCTTAAGTCCAATCTTAGCCGGCGTAGTTCAAAGTTGTCTAAGACTAGAATCTCAAGTCTGGTGGTGTAGGGTATTCTGTTGTGAACAGAGGAATGTAGTACTCTTCTGGTAAAATATTTCTAGACTCGCTCAATTGTATTTATGTCTGTAGATTCCAGATAGCAGTGCTGAATTCAAGTATTGGTCTAGCAAAGTTTTTGAATGCCCTAGTTTGCAAATCAGTATTACCAGAGGAGAAGCTTCGTAAAATTAAATTTACAACTCTTCAAGCCTTTTTGGCAATACTGTTGCAGTGAGCTTTGGCACTTAGGTCATTTGATATGAGAACTCCAAGGTCCTTGACAGAGTGAGGGTCATCAACAAGGGCATATCCACCTAGCTTGTATTTGGTATGTAGATTTCACCATCACTGAATTAGTCTTTCACAATTGAAGATTTCTGCATGTAAATAAACTACAGTTCCAATAGTCAACTTTCTTATAATGGCAGTTAATAATCCTTGATGGGAATTGCTCCTTCAGTGTTTGGTTCTATCATTTGATGCTCTTCCTTCTAGCACTCATTCACCTGAAAATTTCTTTTCAAAGCAAATAGATGAGGCATTGTATTTAAGAATTGGGGTGCTTGATCTTCCTCACCTGAATTATGCATTTTTAGATGCAGTTATGTTGTGACCTAATATAGCTGTGCTGTCAATGTTCACTCTATTTATAGAGGACATGGACAGAATTTCTATGTATGGTCTTCTCTTTGCTTTTCTCTCTTCTAATCCTTTACTATTTGCCCATTCAATAGCATAACTGATGCCAATCTTAAATAATCCAGCATTCTTCAAGCATCCTGGTTATACTATTTTTGATAAGAGAAATCACAATACCGTAATTTATTTTCTGCAGCAAGTTGGAAATGGGCAGACATGCTTGCCAGTTCCATATATTTGGGATAAATCAAGTATGCATTGCTTCCCGAAGTTATCCAAGTAGCGCTGCCAGATGTCAGTAAATGGGGTTGCAATCCTGTATCTGCTTAACAAGGATGGGACTATTTAACTAGCTCCATAATTATTTCTATTCTATTTCTTATAGAATAGAATAACAGAGTTGGAAGGGAGCACTGAAGTCTTCTAGTCCAACTCTCTGCTTAGGCAGGAAACCCTATACCATTTCAGACAAATGGTTATCCAATCTCTTCTTAAAAACTTCCAGTATTTCAGCATTTACAACTTCTGAAGGCAAGTTGTTCCACTGATTAATTGTTCTAACTGTCAGGAAATTTCTCCTTAGTTCTTCTCTCCTTGATTGGTTGCGTCTTTCCTTGGTTGGTTTCCACCAAGTGCTTCTTGTCCTCTGCTCAGGTGCTTTGGAAAAGAGCTTGACTCCCTCTTCTTTGTGGCAGTCTCTGAGATATTGGAACACTGCTATCATGTCATCCCTAGTCCTTCTTTTCATCAGACTAGACATACTCAATTCCAGCAACTGTTCTTTATGTTTTAGCCTGCAGTCCCCTATTCATCTTTGTGGCTCTTCTCTGCACTCTTTCCAGAGTCTCAACATCTTTTTACATCATGGCAACCAAAACTGGATTATTATTTTTTATTTGATTTGTTTTAAATATTTAAAATGGCAAACTCTTGAACTGCCAAAAAAAAAGTAATGTAACATCTCTAATTTGACCTATATCAGCATCCACTCTGGAATTTATTCCATTTGTTTATTAATCTACTCAAATCAAAGAACCTTCAAATGTTGAGTGCAGCAGATGAAAAAAGTGTGTTTAAAAATATATACAGTATATTTAATAGAACAACAGAATAGCAGGAAGCAGGGGTGGAATTCTACTTGGTTGGACCAGTTCTATAGAACTGGTTGTTACGATTCTGCACAGTTCGGAGAACCGGAAAATTGTGCCACTGGCTGGCCTCTCCCCTCTCCACCCACTCAATCCTTACCTGGCATGCACACCATCAAACTTGCCTGCGTTTAGTAAGTTTTCTTTTTTTCCCTGACCATCAGCTGTTCTGCTATGCCAGGAGATTTAAATTAGCTAGAAAGCAGGAAATCATTGGATTTCTTGCTTTCTAGCTAACTTAAAAGCAGAGCTCAATCTTCCTGTGGACTGAAGCTTCTATTTTTCAGTGCAGACTCTGGTAGCAGATTGCAGAAAGATCTCTGAGTGAATCTGTGATTTTGTGAGTAACTCAATTTGCCTGATTTTAAAATTTGCTTTTTTAATAATTAAAAAAAAATCAATATTTACATCTATGATGTGTTGCAAGTTAATTTTATGAGTTTGTTTGCAAGCAAATTTTATGTGACAGACTCAGGTAGCAGATTGCAGCAAGATAGATCTCTGAGTGAATCTATGATTCTGCTAGCAACTCAGTCTGCCTGCCTACTTTGCCTGATTGTGGGTAAAAGTTCATTTTTTAAATAAAAAATTCAATGTTTACATAAATATTTATAATATTTACATACAAGCCACGCACAGCCAGTTACATGACTACCAAGCCATGCCCACTCAGCAAGCCATGCCCACCCAGTCACATGACCATCAAGCTACACCCACAAATTTGGCCATACCCACAAAACTGTTTGTTAAGAAATTTGGATCCCACCCCTGGCAGGAAGGGACCTTGGAGGTCTTCTAGTCTAACTCCTTGCTCATGCAGGAGACCCTATACCATTTCAGACAAATGATCATCCAATCTCTCCTTCAAAACCTCCAATGTTAGAGCACCCACAACTTCTGGAGGCAAGTTGTTCCACTGATTATTTGTTTTAACTGTCAGGAAATTTCTCTTTAGTTCTAGGTTGGTTCTTTCTTTTCAATAATCTTTCAATAATATGCACCATATTTCTTCTCTCCTTGATTAGTTTCCATCCATTGCTTGTTGTCCTGTCCTCTGCTGCTTTGGAGAATAGCTTGACTCTCTCTTCTTTGTGACAGCCTCTGAAATACTGGAACACTGCTATCATGTCATCCCAATCATGTTCTTCATATGTATATACACACAAATACACATGCACACAGGTGCTAAAATCTATAAATAAAAAGCAATTGTATTTAATACTCCACATTGCTGTTTTCCGGTCACCATTAAAACTTGGGATACTTTTTGAGATAAAGCTGATTACTCTATTTAAAGTTTAAACTTTAAATTGTATTGCTTTTTAATTAATAACATGATAAAGCAAGCTAAACATAAACATTATAATTGTGGAGACACATACATTGTTAAAGAGAAGAGGAAAATCAGAACACATTAAAAAGTGCAAATCATACTATGCCTTTCTTGTCATACTTTTTCACTTTTTTTGTTAAAGTAATTTTTATGGCTCAATTGAAACTTAAAAAGATAAATAGAATTTGTCACCTGTGCTTACAATGCATTACTCATACTGTTTAATTTAAAATCAAGTTTATCCATTCTTATACGACCACTGCAGCTGGGAACATGGTTTAAAAACCAGTGCTGAAATTGTTCCATTCCATTCTGCAGAATATGCTAGCAAGTCTTTATTCTTTTGGCAGTGTCCATACCACCAAATCAACTATTTTGTGTGCAAGTAGTCTTTGACATATAATTACAATTGAGACCAGAATTTCCATTGCTAATCAAGACAGTTATTAAATGAGGCATGCCTAATTTTATGACATTTTTTGCCTCAGTTCAGAGGTGGTATTCAACAGGTTCTGACCAGTTGTGGAGAACTGGCAGTGGAAATGTTTAGTAGTTTGGAGAACTGGTAAATACCACCTCTGACTGGAGATTTTACATTATCCTTCCCCTGCCATGCCCACTAAGCCAAAACCACAAAACTGGTAGTTAAAAAAATTGAATCCCACCAGTGTGCCAGTTGTTAATTGAACCAGGCAGTGCTTAAACAAATCTGGCCTCCTCCATTGACTTTGCTTGTTGGAAGCCATATGGAAAGGTCACAAATAGTGATCACATAACTCTGGGAGGCTGCAACTATTTTGTCTGAGTGTGTATGTGTGTGTATGTATGTATATATATGTGGGTGGGTATATACATATACATGAAAAAGAAAGCTCAGGACCCTATAGGTTGTAAATATGAGGAATTCATCCTGCAGTGGATAAAAAATGGCTAAAATTATGATTTTATATGTATGTATATATGTAGATGTATGTATGTGTATATATATGTACACATATGTATGCAGATGTGTGTATATATATATGTGTGTGTGTGTGTGTATGTATGTATACACAAACACACACACATACACACACACATATATGCTGTTCAGCTTTGTTCGGGTATTTTCCCACGTCATTGTAGTTGTGCTTTTAAAGTTGGTTTAGAATGCTTTAAATTGTGCAACGTTTCGGCAGAAACCATCTGCCATCATCAGGCTTCTGTATTGGATTTCCAGACAACACAGTACAGAAAGCTGATGATGGCAGATGAGATTCTGCTGAAACGTTGCTACAACTTTAAAGCCAACTACAATGATGTGGGAAATATCCGAACAAGCTGAAAGCATACATGTATGTCCCGCCGAAACTTAAGAATATATATATATAATAATATATTAATATACATATTAATATATATAATATATATAATAACAATACATATACATCATACATATACATATACAGTATTACGTTATACGTATATGTATAGCAGATGTTTGGTTTTATTCGGGTTTTCTCCTACGTAAATGGAGTATCTAGGCAACGTTTCGATGAAGTTCATTCATCATCTTCAGGCTTGTTTCTTCAGCTCTGTGCTTCTCGAGAAATGTGAGCTTGCAGCTGTTCTTCCTTTTAACTACTTTAATGGGGGTGTGACTTGGATTGGGTGGGGGCTTGACTGTGTTCTGATTGGCTGGGGGTGTGTTCTCATTGGTTGGGGGTTTGGCTGTGTTCTGCTTGGTCACTCTATGACTTCATCTGGCTCAGGGTCATCTTCTCTGGAGCCAGGACAGTAATAGCCTAGGTAGTACTATTTGAGAACTTTTATGTTAGGAGGCATTGACTTTTTGTAGACAGAGGTCTGCCTTTGATTTTTGTGTGTCATTCAAAGGTGCATTAATTCCCAATAAGCAGTGAGTTGGGTCTGGAGGACAGCTGAATTCGCATTTCCTTTGACATGAACTATATTTCATTTTAATGCAATAAGGTCCTTTTGAATGCAGAAAAGCAGTTCTTGTGATCATCTCCAATTATGTGCTTTTAATTGTTTCTCTTTCTTCCAAAATTACAATATAATGAGCATGGAGGTTTCAGAGAATCATACCCCAAGCTGGGAACCCCATGTGTCACATATAGGTGCAGGTGGCAACTTTTGATCTATTACCTAATCCATTTAATTGGTCATAAGGGATTTTTTGAAATTGAAAAATTAAATTAAATTCAATGATATGCATGTACTCTATTGTTGGAATATCGCACGTCTCCCTAATGGGGTATTAGTTCTCCTACAGGAGCTAGTTGGTGGCTGATGTTCTTAAAATCAGTAATGTATCTAAATTAGCCCTGAGACAAAATGCTAGCAGTGCAGTCCTTGCAGAGATACAATAATTCTGATAACTCAAGAAAGGAAGGTGTTAATAGGCTGCTGCCTTAGTGAGAAAAACGGTGGGGCTCTGAATCATTTCTTCTTTCTGCTCCAGACAACTGAAATTGTAATGGCTATGGGAATGTAACACTCAAGAGGAATAAAAAAGCGAGTGAATAGTTCTTTAAAATATATTGATTTAACAGATCTGCTTCTCTGATGACAAGTTCATGGATTTTAAACAAATTGTATTTAATCAGCTCACCACTGAAATTTGGTTATGAGCTGTTCAAGTGCTTGCTGCAAGCCATTGTGTTCCAAGTGAAATCCTATATGTTATAGTTATGAGTGTTTGGGGGATGTTTAATAGGGAAAGATAAAAAGGCTAGAGAGAAAGAGACAGCAACTCCACAAGGTAAGAAAAACAATGCAGGAAAGAGCTGAATTCACCTTGTACAAATGCAGGGGTCTTCCAACTTACAGCTTTAAGACTTGTGGACTTCAACTCCCGCAATTCCTCCTCAGTCATGTTAGCTCAGGGATTCTGGGAGTCGAAGTCCACAAGTTTTAAACTTTCCAAGTTTAAGTTTGAAGACCTTTGCACAAATGGGTGCTTGGTTGAAGGCCCTGGCATTCACTGATGGTCTCTCTTCCAAGTACCAAGGAGACCTGAATCCAGTTATCTTCTTAATACAGACAAGATCAGCTATATTATGGCATCCCCTGATTAAAACATTGGACTGTTTTAATTAAATGGAAAGTTGACATTCCATAAAAGCAAGGTAGGATGAGCTGCAAAAAATCAGGGAACCAGTAGATGACATCAGTGACAGAAAATAGAATCAAATCCTTCTCTGCTGTCTAGTTCTCATCCAGACTTTTGCAGTACATGTACAGTAGTACCCATCCTCCAGCACTGTTATTAAAAACTATCTGTTTTTAATAATACATCTAGATTGTACAATGATCCTTAGAGATTCTTGGAAAATCAAAATAATGAGTAGTTGCAATCTAGTGCTTTGGTACTATGGCTGACCAAACTAACAATCTCAAGGGATAGGTTTCAGTAATGGGAATTTGCTTAGAAAATTGCTAGTTATGGGCCTGGCCATGCCAAACAGGATGGCATTCTATGAATGGTTAAGGCACTAGGCTAGATAGCAGGAGATCACAACTTTTAGTTCCACCTTAACCATGAAAGCTGGCTGGGTGTTTTGGGGCCAATCACCAGGAGATTGTGAGTTCTAGTCCCACCTTAGGCATGGAAGCCAATTGGGTGACTTTGGGCCACTCACTCTTTCTCAGCTCAACTCAGCTCATAAGTTTGTAGGTAAAAAGGAGGATGGTGGTTGGATATGTTCACTGCCTTAAGTTATTTGTAAAAATAATAAAGGCAGGACACAAATAAATAAAAATAAATGTTAGAAAATGGGCAAGGGTCATGATGGAAGCTATCTGATGATAGCTGGGCCCAGAGCATGTTCTAACATTCAGAATATGTCTATTTATCCATAAAATATTGAAGATTCTGCTTAGTGTTAGAATAATTTGTTCTGGTTATTTTAGACATGAAGTTATATAACATAATATTTCCCTTTCTGGTTCTATGAAATGAGCCATGGTGGGACAGTGGTTAGAGTGCAGTATTGCAGGCTACTTCTGCTGACTTCCGGCTGCCTGCAATTTGGCAGTTCAAATCTCACCAGGCTCAAGGTTGACTTAACCTTCCATCCTTCCGAGGTCAGTAAAATGAGGGCTCAGATTGTTGCAGGCAATAGGCTGACTCTGTAAACCACTTAAAGAGGGCTGTAAAGCACTGTAAAGTGGTTTATAAGTCTCAGTGCTATTACTATTTGAAATTCTGATCTTTTTTTAAAAAAAATAAATAAATTCTGTCCTTTCCTCTGAAGCCAATTGAAAAGCTATGTTCCCTCTACCAGATTACTTACATATTTTTCTATCTCATCAACTTTGGAATAAAAGCTGGAAGAAAAATTGTTCCGTCCGGAAAAACGCGAGGTAGACCAGGTTCCAACAACAAAGTCTTTATTTGAACAAACAGTCAGTAAAATGGAACATTGGCTCAAGCCGCGACAGTCCTTTT